>JBAIAC010000014.1:1807500-2030000 GCA_037349315.1 Chelydra serpentina
CCCAATTTAATTTTAAACATCTAGCATACAGAATATGTTTCTTGTATACAGTCTTTCAGAAAAGTGTCTTATATAAAGACTGTCATTTTTTGGGCTGTATGGGAAACTAATAGGTATTGAATTAAAATCATGCCTATATTGGGTAATAAGGCCCTCAGCCAGTAACCTTGAGAGGCTATACTGTTACTTTTTTAATCAGTGGAGCAATAATTTTATGTTGTGATCTTTCAAAAGCAGAAATCATCTATATCCACTGTACACACATTGAAAAAAGCGATCAGTAATGATATGGCCACGCATGTGGCTGGGGAACTCATGTTGTCAATAACCTTAATCATTCTATAATGGCTTCCTTTCCCTCCCTCACCTTCATTTCCTGAATGAGCTTTTATTGTTAATTCCCAAATCCTCTGCAAAGAAATATTCTATTCATGAGCACGTTTGTATGAGTTCTCTGTCTGGTCTTACACACACACACACACACACACACACACACACACACACACACACACACCTCTGTTTCACTGTTTTTGGTATGGTGAAAGTTACTAAAATCTGGATCTCTGAAGTGATGTACCAGTGTTGCAGAAATCTAATTTTTGGATGTTTCACCTTGCCAAAATTAAAAAATTAAGCAGAGCAGTATGAAACAACCTACAAGAAAGTGACAAAGAATAAGGACTTTCCTAATGCATTTAAAACTCTAGAAAGTTTTAAAATCTCACATTTATATTGTATGAAAATAAACCCATGGTATCATTCTGTAATCCAACCAAACAGTACTTTCCAAAATCTGCTCTAAACTAGTGAAGTTATACCTAATTTAGTTATTTAAAGACACCTATTGATGAAAGGCAACTCAATCTAATAGACAGATCACTAGAATGGGAGTCCGGAAACCCAAGTTCTGTTCCCAGCTCTGTAACTGACCTACTAACTGACTTAAGACGAGTTACTTCACCTCTCTGTCCCTAGCTTAGTTTCCCTCACATGTGAAATGAGAATACTTAGCACCTTCCTTTGTGAAGCTGTCAGATCTATCAACGAAGAGCAGTATTAAAAGCTAAATATTAATATTCCTGGTGATGCAATGCCAGCATAAAAGACTTGAAAACAGCTTCAATAACACTAAAGCTGCCAACTCCAGACCAGCAAAGACTGTATTAGGTTAAAATAGCCAATGATTCAACTGTTGTTCTTACCATTCAATAAGTCCAGAAGAAACGAATTGTTCTACATCTAAAGGAAAATTCCAGCGTTTTTATATCAAAGACTGTTTAAATGTTTTAAGTATGATTAAAATTAATGGAGAGAGTTTAGCAATGGATCTCAATGGATATAGATTATAATCTTATAGCACGAAAGCTGCCATTTTCTGTGACAAGGAGACGAGTTTTTTCTCCAATCTCCATCCAAGATTTTGCACATAATATTCCACAGTTCCCACCCATCCATCAATGATCATATGCTCTATAGCCCAACCTTCAATCTAAATTACTATTCCCCAAGCCTGATCTTAACTCAATACTAGTCAGTCTTCAAGCATGATCTCCCTTCTCCCCCACTGAACCAAAAATCCATGGTTTCTTTGCAAGTTCCCCTCTTACTATACCTGCTGCTCTTGGCAAGCAGCATAAAATTCTGCTGCCAAAGCAGTCCTAGGCTGCCACTTTTTCCTCCCACCAGTTTCATGAATGGTCCTGGCTCTCTTTCCTGAAAGACAGGAGAATTTATGAACCACCTGAGTTGCCCAAGCTTTCTGAAGAGAAAATGTTTGCGGCCCAAGTGAGACTTTGAAGGCAAAACCTGTGATGTGTTACATGCCAAGAAAGCAGAGCTATGGCCAGGAGAGTCCAAATGACAGAGAGAAGTAGATGGAGGAACAAAAGAAGTTTCTCCATGCTACAAAAGAGTCAAAGAGAGATATTAAGGACAGAGGAGATTATGATAATTTAGTCTGGCCTCAAACCTCCTATTTAACACAAGCCATAGAATTTAAACCAATAGACTATGTCTTTATGCAATAAAGACATTTTACGTTTATGTCAAATTTACTTTTATTATTAAAAAAAATTATTTTAAAGATACAAGTAAAGATTACAACATTTTAAAAGAATCCTTTAAAATAAAGTGTTTTCATGAACAAACAAGTCCAAAAAGAGCAAATCTAATAAGCTCAAAAGGGGATACTAAAGCCATAATGGACATCGTACTTCTTACTTACCCTAGGTCTATCTTCCTCTTTCAACACTTCAATCACTTCTGTGCCCCCAGAGTTATCCTTCAGGCTTCCTATCTAACCTTTACCTCTATTGAGTTCAAGCTTTTTCCTCGCACAACTCCCTCTGCCAACATTTCTGTTCTTATCTCCTCCTAGCTATCCTATCATACCTACATAGTTGTTCTGTGACCACACATCCAACTTTATACCTTCTTTCACTGTACCCATTGTACTCTGAGCATCTTCCTACTTCCAGTGTGCAAGGCACCCGCCTCAAAACTTCAATTAATTTATTTTTCAATAGCTGATCACACCACTGACACTGATTTACGCAGAGGAGAAGAAAGTATGTGATCCCATGTATTTGTCAGTCAGCTTGCAAAGTTTTCAGGGAAGGAAAAGACGGTTACTCACCATTGTAACTGTTGTATGTGTTGCTCATATCTATTCCAATTAGGTGTGCGTGCACCGCATGCACAATCGTCAGAAGATTTTTACCCTAGCAACACTCGGTGGGCCGGCTGGCGCCCTCTGGAGTGACGCCGTTGCGGCGTTGAATAAATACCCCAGCCGGCCCAGCGCCCTCTCAGTTCCTTCTTGCTGGCTACTCCGACAGTGGGGAAGGAGGGCGGGTTTGGAATGGATATGAGCAACACATCTCGAAGAACAGTTACAACGGTGAGTAACCGTCTTTTCTTCTTCGAGTGCTTGCTCATATCTATTCCAATTAGGTGACTCCCAAGCCCTACCTAGGCGGTGGGTTCGGAGTGACATACCGCAGAATGGAGAACTGCTAAACCAAAAGCAGCGTCCTCTCTGGAATGCTGGACTATGGCATAGTGAGTGCCAAAGCTGTGCACCGATGACCAGGTTGCTGCCCTACATATCTCCTGTATTGGCACGTGCGCCAGGAAGACGGAAGGCGAGGCTTGAGCTCGGGTGGAGTGGGCAGTGAGGTGCGTGGTAGGAACACCAGCTAAGTCATAGCACGCATGGATACACGAAGTGATCCAGGACGAGATGCGCTGGGAGGAGACCGGGAGGCCCTTCATCCGGTCTGCCACAGCAACGAACAGTTGAGTCGTTTTCCAAAAGGGCTTTGTCCACTCGATGTAAAAGGCGAGGACCCTACGGACGTCCAAGGAGTGGAGTTGTTGCTCTCTTGGAGAGGCGTGCGGCTTCAGATAGAAGACCGGCAGAAAGATGTCCTGGTTGACATGAAAGGCCGAGACTACTTTGGGCAGGAAGGCCGGGTGCGGTCGCAGCTGTACCTTGTCCTTATGGAACACCGTGTAAGGAGGTTCCGAAGTGAGCGCTCTGATTTCAGATACGCGCCTCGCCGAGGTGATGGCTACCAGGAAGGCAGTCTTCCAGGAGAGGTACAGGAGTGAGCAGGTGGCCATAGGCTCGAATGGGGCCCCCATGAGCCTGGTTATCACGAGGTTGAGGTCCCATGTAGGGACCGGATGACGGATTAGTGGATACAGTCGCTCTAACCCCTTGAGGAACCTGCTGACCATGGGGTTAGAAAAGACCGAGCGCCCACTCTCACCGAGATCGCCGCCAGGTGGACCTTCAAAGACGAGACTACCAGACCTTGCTGTTTCAGGGACAAGAGATAGTCTAGGATGATAGGTACTGGCACCTGCGAGGGGGCAGTACCACATGGGACACACCAGCAGGAAAAACGTTTCCACTTGGCCAAGTAGGTGGATCTGGTAGAGGGCTTCCTGCTACCCAGAAGGACCTGTTGAACCGGGCTGGAACAACATAACTCAGACTGGTCCAGCCATGCAGCAGCCACGCCGTGAGGTGGAGAGATTGCAAGTTGGGGTGGCAAAGTCTGCTGTGCTCCTGAGTAATCAGGTCTGGCCACAATGGAAGAGTGATTGGGGTGGTCATCGAGGGCTCTAGGAGAGTGCTGTACCAGTGCTGCCTGGGCCACGCCAGGGCGATCAGGATTAGGCAGGCTCTGTCCCTGCGCAGCTTGAGCAGGACCCTGTGGACCAGCGGAAATGGGGGAAAGGCATAGAACAGGTGGTCCGTCCAAGGCAGGAGAAAAGCGTCCATCAGGGAGCCTGGGGAGCGTCCCTGGAGCGAGCAGAACACGTGGCACTTGCGGTTATCGCGAGTCGCGAACAGGTCTATGCGGGGAAATCCCCAGCTCCGGAAGACAGTGGATAACGTCCAGGCGAATGGCCCACTCGTGCGCCCGGAAGGACCTGCCGAGACGGTCCGCCAAGGTGTTCTGAACCCCTGTGAGAAAGGAAGCCACCAAGTGGATGGAGTGGGCTATGCAGAACTCCCACAATCGTATGGCCTCTTGGCAGAGGGGGGACGAACATGCTCTCCCTTGCTTGTTGATATAAAACATGGCCACTGTATTGTCCGTAAGGACTGCAACGCAACGACCCTGAAGCTGCTTGGAAAAGGCTTGGCAGGCAAGGCGCAATGCCCGCAGCTCCCTCATGTTGATGTGTAGGGATAATTCTTGAACCGACCAAAGGCCTTGTGTTCGAAGATCTGCCAGGTGGGCCCCCCAACTGAGAGATGACGCATCTGTGGTCAGGGCCAGAGAGGGCTGTGGGGTATGGAATGGAACCCCTTCTAGCACCATCTTGGGGTCCAGCCACCAGTCTAGGGAGGCTAGGACTTCCGTTGGCACCTTCAGTACCATGTCCATGTTGTCCCTGCGTAGGTGATATGCTGTCGAGAGCCATGCCTGGAACGGACGGTGGCGTAATCTGGCGTGTCTGGTCACAAACGTGCAGGACGCCATGTGACCCAGCAGACTCAAGCAGTTTCGTGCTTTCGAAGTTGGGAAGCTCTGCAGGCCACGGATGATGGTTGCTAGGGCCTGGAAGCGTGCCTCTGGCAGAAACGCTCAAGCGAGAATCGAGTCCAGGACTGCTCCTATGAAGTCTATCCTTTGGGTTGGCTCCAAAGTGGACTTTTCTATGTTGAGGAGCAAGCCCAGCTGATTGAACATGGTCAAGGCAATCTGAACCTGCGACTGGACCTGGCTGCTGGAGCTGCTGCGGATGAGCCAGTCGTCGAGGTACGGGAAGACTTGGATTCGCCGACGACGAAGAGAGGCCACTACGACAGCCATGCAATTCGTGAAAACCCTTGGTGCCGTGGAGAGGCCGAAGGGAAGGACGGTGAATTGAAAGTGTCTTTGGTCGACCACAAAGCGAAGAAAACGTCTGTGAGGTGGGTAAATAGCTATGTGGAAGTACGCATCCTTCATGTCGAGGGCCGCGTACCAGTCTCCAGGATCCAGTGAAGGGATAATAGTACCCAGGGAAACCATGCAGAACTTCAACTTTACCATGAATTTGTTGAGTCCGCGCAGGTCCAGGATAGGACGTAGCCCCCTCTTTGATTTGGGGATTAGGAAATAACAGGAGTAAAACCCCTTGCCCCTGAACTCCCTTGGAACCTCCTCTATTGCCCCTATAGTGAGGAGCGTTTGCACTTCCTGAATTAGGAGTTGCTCATGAGAAGGGTCCCTGAAGAGGGACAGGGAGGGAGGGTGAAAGGGAGGGGAGGAAACAAATTGCAGGTGATATCCACTTTCCACCATGCGTAAGACCCAACGGTCTGAGGTTACGTTTGACCACGCACGAAGGAAATGGGAAAGGCCGTCTCTGAAGGGAGGGGATGGGTCTTGTATGGAGACCGGTGCTCCGCCCTCGGGCGTAGCTTCAAAAGTTTTGCTTGGGCCCCGCCGATGGTTTAGGGGGGGCCTGGTTCTGGCCAGTCTGATGACCTGGCTGCCTCCTCCTACCACCCCAGCCGCGCCTTCTAGAGAATTCCTGCCTAGGCCTGGGCGTAGTGTAGGGGCGCTGCGCAAAGGGCTGGAAGGGTCGGCGCTGCGTGGCAGTGGTATGCATCCCCAGCGACCGTATTATGGTCCGTCCGTCCTTTAGGGTCTGAAGCCTCGAGTCCGTTTTCTCGGAAAACAGGCCCTGCCCATCGAAGGGCAAGTCCTGAATCATATACTGAACCTCCGCCGGGAGGTTAGAGGACTGCAGCCAGGAGATACGCCGCATGGCAACCCCCGAAGCAAGTGTTCTGGCCGCCGAGTCGCTGATGTCCAAGGAGGCCTGCAAGGATGTTCTGGCCACCTTTTTGCCTTCCTCAATCAAGGCCGAATACTCCTGTCTGGACTCTTGGGGCACAAATTCCCTGAATTTCTGCATTGAGTTCCAGGTGTTATAGTTATATCGGCTCAGAAGGGCCTGCTGGTTAGCCATTCTGAGCTGAAGGCCGCCCCCAGAGGAGATCTTTTTACCAACCAGGTCCAGGCGCCTAGCTTCCTTAGACTTAGGTGCAGGGGCCTGCTGACCATGTCTCTCCTTCTCGTTCACAGATTGAACAACCAAGGAGCATGGTTGGCGGTGAGTGTATAAGTACCCAAAGGACTGTGGGGGTGCCATATATTTTCTCTCCACCCCCCTGGCAGTGGGGGGTATTGAAGCTGGAGATTGCCAAATTGTAGTGGCGCTGGTATGGATCGTACGAACAAACAGCAGGGCTACCCTGGTAGGAGCACCGGCTGATAGGATGTCCACCACCGGGTCCTCAAGCTCCACCACCTCCTCCACCTGCAGGTTCATGTTTAGGGCCAGTCTGTGAAGCAGGTCCTGGTGGTCCCGGAGGTCAATAGCTGGTAGGCCAGAATATGATGCTCCCGCCACTGCCTCATCTGGGGAGGAAGAGGATGACAACCCTGGAACTAGCGGGTCCTGGGGAAGCTCCTGCTGTGGGAGCTCTCCCGGCTCAAGGTCCTCAGCCGATGGATGTGCCGCTGCTTCCAAGTCCTCCGGGGGAGGGCGGGATACTGTGGCCTGTGGCACCCGGGGCTCCGAGTGTGTCAATTGGGAGGCTCTGGAAGGGGCCCCTTGGGCCTGATGATATGACCATGGTGTCCAGAAAGGCCACTGCTGTGGTCCCTGGGCAGAGTCCTGCATGTCCCCCTGACAGCGGCTAGGACCCTCCACACCATGGACCTGGTCCATGTGATAGCCACTCTCTGCCCTGGAGGATCTAGACACAGAGCGGGAGGGCCAAGGTGGAGCGGAATGCCCTTGCAGTCCGGTACGTGGTGCCATGCTGCGACATGGCGAAGGGGATCGGTGCCGGGATCTGGAGCGGTACCGACGATTGTCTCGGTACCGGGAGCCCGACCTGGATCTTGTAGGGGAACGCCTAGTCAATCGGCGGCGGGACCGGCTTTCCGGAGACCTGTGCTGCGACCGGCCCCATAGTAACGTCGGCCGTACCTTGAGGTCGATCTTGAACGGCGCCGCGAGTGCGACTGGCACCGAGAGGAGGATTGGTGCCGGGACTGCGAGAGGTGCCGAGACTGAGATCTGCACCTGGAGCGGGACTGGGATCTCGATCTAGATCTGGACCGGCGTCGACCAGCTCCTGCGTGCGGTAGCAGGCACAGCATGGCAGGCTTGCCTCGGGAGGGGACGATTCGCATCGGCGGTACCGAAGGCTGATGTGGTGCCGGTTCGGTAAGTGCAATCAAGTCCCTCGCTGCCGAGAAGGTGTCCGGTGTGGACAGCCGTGTTAGCTCCCTGGTACGCACCAAGGTAGAGCTGACGGCCACCGAGCTTGAAGGACCTTGCGGTACCGGAGTCGTCAGTGCCGGAGTCTTAGCCGGGGGCCCCGAACTCAACGGCCCTTGCGGTACCAGAGTCAACGGTGCTGGCGCCGAACGACTTGGCGGGGCGGTCCTGAACAGGCTGCGGCTGCAGCGGCGTCAGGGGCGGTGCCAGTCCCGGGGTCTGTTTTCCCCAACGTCAGGGACAGCGAACGGCGCCTCTGAGGAACCGTGGCCAGAGTTGTTCGGTGCCGGGGCTCCTAACTCGTGCTCGGGTGCTCCTTTGCTGCTGACGCAGTGCGTGCCGCCGTTGTCGGTACCGGGTTGCGGTGCGGGGCCAACATCGGGCTAAGTGCTGCTTCTAACAGGAGTTGCTTTAAACGAAAGTCCCGCTCCTTCTTGGTTCTAGGCTTAAAAGCCTTGCAGATCCGGCACTTATCTGCGAGATGGGACTCCCCGAGGCACTTCAGACAGGATTCCTGGGGGTCCCCCGTAGGCATCGGCTTGGAGCAGGCTGAGTAAGGCTTGAATCCCAGGGAGCCAGGCATCAGCCCGGTACCGGGAGAGAGAGAGATGGGGAGAAGCCCCTTATCTCCCACTAGTATTTACACTAAACTTCTAACAAGAACTATCAAAACTATTAACAACTACTTAAAAGTACTTAAAACTATTAACAATGGTAAGCGAGTGCTAACTAAGCTAGGGAAGTGGAGATCAGCTACGCTGCGCTCCACAGTTACAACGACCATCACGGGCGGTAAGAAGGAACTGAGAGGGCACTGGGCCGGCAGGGGTATTTATTCAGTGCCGCAACGGTGCCACTCCAGAGGGCGCCAGCCGGCCCACCGAGTGTTGCCAGGGTAAAAATCTTCCGACGATCATGCACGCGGCGCGCGCACACCTAATTGGAATAGATATGAGCAAGCACTCGAATAAGAACTCATTTTATTGAGTGCAATATGCTCTAACACCCGTGCTGTTAGTAAAATACTTTTGGTTGGTCCCGTCCTCCGCCCCAAGTTATGAGCTGTTAGGGAATTTTTTAAGCTTCCTAGTTTTAGAGCTGGATGCACAATATCCCCTTATTAGGGAATCTTTGTTTTTAAGCATGTTTGGATTTAAACCTTCCCTAACAGCATAGTCCAACACAAGTTCTGAAGTCTTGTGCAAGTGCGTGAGCACTAGAAAGTGACGCTACTTTCATTGTCCGAGCAGTAAATAGTATTTAAGGAGAAAGCCAAGTTGATCTTAACATTTTTACTTTTATGTTTACAGTGTTGTAGCCATATTGGTTCCAGCATATGACACAGACAAGGTGAGTGAGCTGAAGAAGAGCTCTGTGGAGCTCAAAAGCTTGTCATTTTCACAAGCACAAGTTGGTCCAATAAATTACCTGCCCACCTTGTCTCTCTCATTTTTACTTTTAGTCATGTAAGTCATGTGTTTCTCTACCACAAGGAGCTGGTCTTTGTGGGGGATATCAGGATGCAGAAGACACGGAGGTAGGGAAAGCTCACTTTTGACTGTAAATGTGCTCTGACTGTTGCAAGTAAAAGTAAAAAGCAGCTCCTTGAAAGCTATCCACCTTCTCTCCCTGTTTGCATGCAGCCCTTAATCCAGCCATACATGGGATCATCTTATATATTCTGGACTGAAGGTTTAGGCATCTGTTCCTATCCAAGCTTTTATGGCTCAGCTGAATGCCATGGAAGCACATGCACCCCAGTCCATTAAGCCATCAATGGACATGCATATCCTACAGAAGCAGCATATTGTACTGGACTTTGGGGGTGAGAAGGTCAGGAAAAAAGCCCATGCACACATACAAGATGTGAAGGCAAGAAAAGGGAAGTAAGAAGGCCAGAAACTGTACTGGGAAACAAGATAAAGGGAATACAGGAATGAGAATCCTGTTCTCCAGTGCATAATAATGAGCTGTTTAACTACCACCACAAAGAGAGAGAAGTTGAGAACCACTTGTTACAACCTGGCCTTATCCTCCCTCTATATGGTCGCCATGTTGTAAAGAGACCCAAATCCTTAGCCAGGGGAGTGACTGTCTCTTAGCTGTGGTCTCCCAGGTGCAGTCCCCATGTCTGACACTCTTTTTGAGCAATGTGATCCCAGTCTGGCTGCCTTAGACCCTGAAGCCAGTGCCTCAGCTCTCCGAAGCCCCCAGGTGCTTAGATACGTTCTGCCTATGGGAGCTCTGACTTAACACTTCAGAGACAACATGGCAGAAAAGCAGGAAACACAGGCTTAGCCAATGAATTCTTAACCACAGTCACTTTTACTTTTGAAAGTAGCCGATAGCTACACATCACCCATTCTGAAAATGAGGTTTGATCAGCATTTTTATGGTAGACAGAACTTCCTGTCTTCTCTCTCTCCTTAACCTGGTCTTCTGGCATGTGGTGGTGATCTGGTCCCTTTTCTCAGAGAAGAGCACACCTTTTAGAATAGTCTCTGTCCATGTGCTTCCACTGGGAGAATTCCAGGCTCCAGACACCCTGCCCTCCTGCTTCTGTCAATGATCCTGTCTGCAGAAACTCATTGTTCCATTAAGGAATAAGCCATTCAAACGTCCCACACTATTGTCCCACACTTCTGCATGAGCAGGGCAATGTCTAGAATAGATTGTCCCTGTCAAGATTAGATTGGTTTTCAACACAACCTGGACATCTTAATCCAACATGTAAATTAAAACATAAGTGAAGGTTACAATCAAAAATCGTGTTCTTGAATACACACACACACACACAAACACACACACACACACACACACACCTCCACGGAGCTAACAGTGTCCCTTTAAACCTCAATTTGAAGAATCTGTAAAGCTTGCAGTTTTGTATTTAAGAAGCAAAGATCAGATGTGAGTTAAGAAATAGCAATTCTGTGTCATTTTTGTCAAGGGTGAGAAATATTTCCTTACTCAAATGGGGGAGATGAAAGAAAATGCTTTTATCTTATGGGAGGTATTTGAATTTACCTTGCTTACCAGTCAATCTCCACCTCTCATTATAACAGCAATTGCTCAGGAGTATAGCAAATGCTGTATATATTGATATTTAAAAAGAGGCAATAGAGATGATCCAGGGAGTTACAGACCAGTAAGCCTTTCATCTGTAATTAGCAAACTGGTTGAAACAATAATTAAGGGTACTGTTATATACACCCAGAAGATCATAGAGCACTTCAGAAGGAATATTAAACACCTAAAAACGTCATTAAGGCAGTTAAATTGCCCAGTGGTCCCTTATGCCCTTCCAGAACATGTAGAATTCATAACTTAAATCTCTGAAAACCAGGGAATATAAAGTAAAGATACACATCAGCCCCATAACACAGCCTTAACTCTGTCCCCAGGGAGCTGGCAGCAGCCAATAGGAATGATTCAATACCGGGGGTACCCAGTATATGTAGGAGTTGCATTCTTGAAAAGGGCAATGGATACCAAAATAGGTACCGGGGACTTTTTCCCCATAAGAAATAACAGTCTGCCTCCCGCTTCCCGCCCAGTTCCACCCCCTCCTCCAAGCGCACTGCTGAACAGCTGTTTTACGGCGTGCAGGAGGTGCTGGGAGGAAGCGGGAGGGGTTGATTGGGCCACCAGTGGACAGGAGGCGCTGGGGGGGAAGGAAGGAAGGGTGCTGGCTGCCGATGGGTGCTAAGAATCCACAGAAAAGTGACGCAAAATGTGAAGTGACGGATATGCGGATAGGGACCAACATGAACTGGAACACATTCCCCTATTGATGAGCAAAGGATATGCGAAATGATGGATAAGGGGGAGATGTACCCCATGTAACGGGAATGCAAAGGTTAAACTACCAAGGTAAGTGGAGAATTCTGCATTTCTTTAAGTCTTCATATCAAGAATGGGATGTCTTTTTGGAAGATATTTTAGCCAAACAAGTTATTAGACTCAACACAGGAGTAATAGGATGAAATCCTCTGGCCCGTGTTATACAGGAGGTCAGACTAGATGATCTGTTCTAACGGTCCCCTCTGGCCTAAAAAAAAAAAACACAAAAAAACTATAAATTCATAAGCAGATATAAGGAAGGACTAAGAGAGAGTGTCATTGTTTGTATTGTGTTCTACAGAGTTGAACTTCTGAATTTGTCTGCATTTACTCCAGCTGTGTTCAGGTTGTTAGCTGTAGCTATAGCTATAATGAATGAGGAGGGTCCACTTCATAGTGGCATACATGACAGTCATCTCCAGGGCTTAGTGAGGGACAAGTGAAGGCAACATCTCAGACAGGATCCTCAGGGCAAGAGAGAAGTGGTGGTAACATTTTGCAGTGTGGGGTGTTGTACGCAGCAGGTTCAGTGTTTGAGTGTAGGTAGCTCCTGTTTGCTATGTCTGATTTGACCTAAATCCAAGTTTTACCTTAGCAAAAACATTCTCCTTTAGTCTATAATGCCCATGTCAGAGTGGATAAAAATCAATGATTTTTAAAAAAAAATGTTTTTAATTTAAATCTGATTTTTTGGATAAAAAGCTTTTTGAGGGAAAAACCTATCTAAAGATAGTTTTAATTAAGATGTACCTTTAAGATATACTGTCTCATCATGGAATAGGAATTATAAATTCTAACTCTATAGTATCAGACAATATATTCATGTAATGTTTAAAAAAAGTTTTGTAAATGAGTTCCAATAGTTCATGGATTAGGGACCCAATCTTATGGGGTTCCAGGGGCTTCTGTATAGATTATTTAGGTTAATCTTTCTATCTACTCAGTACTCAGTTTAGAAGCTACCATCGGAGATGCTTAGTTTTGCAGTTATCAAACTGTGGATTTGTGTCTCCAAAGATAACATGCTTGTTAACAGCAAAAATGTTTTTAAATAAATAAATAATATATAGAGGTGAGAAATAACAGACCTCAACCATATTGTCCCTCTGCAAATTTGTGTACACAGAGTCAATCATTTACCTCTCTCTAAAAGTGCAAAGTTTCAAAAAGTTCAATGAATAGAAGCTTGTTGTTGGAATAGATCTGGACATGGAGAAGAAACCTGGAGATAAATGTGAGAAGGGAGGGACAAGCAGTAGAAACAAAAGTGAAACTGTTTCAGCAGCATATTCCAGAAGTCTTGAGGTCTTTCTGAGTGTGTAGCCTTCATTGATTTGAGATCTACCATACCATTCTCTCACTAAAAGGGAAAACCTATAATGGCAGCAAGCCATAAAAGAGACCCAGTTTGGGAATAAGAACCATTCAAGAAATATATGTTTGCTGATGATGTTTTAAAGAAAGTCACACCAGTGAAAGTCACTTAAGCACTTGGATTCAGAGACTGTTGAAATGATAATCTCATTTTTAACAGCAGTAGCTTCTTCTGCCAGTGTAGTCCTTTGGACTAATTCATTCCAAATTGAGAAATCGTTTGGGACCTGAAAAAGCAGGACAGTTTGCTTTGCTTTTCCAGATTATGAACAAACAGGAAAATGAAGATGAAGACGACTAAATTAGCTGCAGAAGCCAATATTTTAAGTTTCTCATGTTGACCTGGCTGACACAGTAGATTTAATTTTTGTTGTTTTTTTTTAAAAAACATTTAACTATTTTAGTTAAAAACAATTTTAACAAAAACAAACCTGACTTTAAAAAACTTGAATGGTTAACTAAATTCAAAAATTCACATGCTTGTTTTGTTAAAATATTATGTTTGCTGTTGAAGAAAAAAATCCAGAATACATAACATTGTTGTTTTAGTTAAATAAAACAATTTAAATGTCTGTCTGGTGTTGTTCTCCTCCTAATACAGCATGGCAAGAAAATCCTCCGAATATTAATGATTAACCTATTGAATTGGAGATAGTTCACCTCCCAATGACTTCATAAATATCTGCTTTAATTACCTTTGGTAAATGAAATAACCAAACAATCATTCATTTTCTGATATAGCTGTAAAACTAATCTGAAAAAAATTCAAAATAAATCACTTTAAAAATGAATAGAGTGTACATCCTTCTAAAAATAAAACCTACATCTATCTGAGTTGTGAAGACTATGTATTAAGGTTATAACAACCAACAAGAATGCACTTTTATGTAGAAATCCATGATTAAATCTAATCTTCCTGACTAGTGATTTAAATCAAATCCACCCTGGCCATGTGCTGTTCCTAAAGTGTCCTGTAGTATCTGTGGGGATAGAGAACTAGAGTACTTGTGTTATTGGTATATTGGGGCACTGCTCAAAGATAACTGCAATAAGTCTGCGTTACAATAGTAACCCCCACCTTAACTTTGCATTTCCTGGTTTTCAGAGGTTTATGTTTAGCCACTCTCCAGATTCTGGAAGGGCACAAAGAACTACTGGGCAATCTTAACTCTGTGTTATCTAAATTCTGGGCATTTAATTTCCTTAGGCTTTTTGAAAGTAATTCCTCAGCACCCTTACATACCACAGCCCAGTTCTACCCTTCTCTGCCTCTGGCACCTTGGCAATGATTACTTCAGCCCCAGAATGCTCTGGCAGCATACTGATCTTGTTTCCTACTGCATCATCTCCCACCTTTGTATGTGTCCAGCACTGCCCAATTCTCCCTCCTATCAACACAGACGTAGGTGCTGACATGGGACTCCCAAGTTGAAGAACTGGAGAGAAGATGCACGAACAAGGTCTAGCATGGAGACTGGGGACATTGCTGACATTGAGAGAGGGCATAATGGAAAGGATAGTCCCCTGGTTAGGACCAGGGATTTGGAAGACTGGAATTCAAATCCCTGGTCCACCACAAACTTCCAGTGTGACCCTGGGCAGGTCCCTTAGTCTCACTAGGTATGTTACATTGGAGCTGGACGCATGCATCCCAGCACGGGTAGACAGACTCACGCTAACTTTACTCAAGTTAACAGCAGTGTGGACACAGTATCATGGGCAGGCCACCCAAGTACAGATCCAGAGCCCCCTCAATAAAACAGAAGCAATACTACCTCACAGGGGCATTGTGAGAATAAACACATTAAAAATTGTGAGGCACTCAGATACTACTGTGATGGGGGCCATGGACTGACACATGGATTGGGGGATTCTGGGGAACAGAACTAAAATTTCCCCCAACATCCCTTACTGCATGCCTGACAATCTCCTTTCCATCCCACTCTTCCCTGCACTGTTCCAACCCCACACGCACACACACAAATTCCCCTTCTCTACTCCAACTCCCCACATTCCCCATAATAGCTCAGATTCCCCAACCACTGCTCCAACTCCTCCAAAATTCCCTCCACACATGCGTTGCTCAGAGCCCTCCCCACCACTCCATGCCCTTGATAAGCCTGGAGGTGCTATGAGAATGTGGGAAAGTGGTGGGGCTGTAAGAACTGCATGTACCAAATGGAGACAAGAAGGAGCAAGACAGGAGAGTGGAGATGCAGAGTACCAACCCAAAATCAGGGCCTAATGTATATGGGAAAAGGGCTCCACACATCATCTGCTCCACAGAAAGATCAGAGAGGTGTGAAGTGGCCCCCCTCCTAATCCCAGCTCACACAGAGAGTTAGAAAGAGGAGATCAGCTCCCCTCCACTCCCAAATCCTAGCTGATATGGGGGAAGGGGGCAAGGAGAGGGGTTAGACCCCTTCTGAGAGGCAGAGCCCACCAAATCGCTCTGGCTCCTGGTCGTTATCCTGAGAGATAGGACTGTGAAATCGGAGGCATTCAGTCAGGTTTTAACACCTCCAGAAAGCTACCATCACCTGGCAAGAGGGTCGCATATACTGGTTCAAAGAAAATATTTTTGGATGAATATCCTGAGTTTAAATTGTCTCAGGGCCTTCTTTCTGATCCAGCCAACAAGAAAACTGGTCCAAGTGGGGCCCCAATCCTTAGCAAAAGTTTTTCCCAGTGAGGCTCTTTAAGACAGAGCGTGCTTGTTCTGAGCTGAAGCTGGGATGAACTCATGACTATAGGAAAAAACCCTGTGTGGGGTTTGAAGGACTCATCACCAACCAGAGTTCTTGTTGGAGTTGGGGGAGATCTCTTGTAAGCTTATCAGCATGTCTTTAATATGTTTTCTCTGTAATGCTTTTCCTTAAGAATGTGCTTGCTTGCAAAGAGCTGTGTGGTACCTTAACTGTGGCAATTACACTGATTACCGTCTCTGAGAAGAAAAATAAAGCAGGTTGGCTTAGGCAGCCTGACTTTGCTGGGGAAGTCCCAGTATCGGCAGGGAACTGACAGTTTGGAAATACCACAACCCCACCCACCTTGGTCAGGAGGGAAAGAAATGCAGGACTCTGCCCAAGAGATGTGACGGCTGAGGTGCTCTTGCTGGACCATAGAGGGGGACACTCTATTTAATCAATACTAATTTCCCTGGCAATGCGTCTAAAGTAAAATCATAGTGGATTTTAGATCACAAACTAGAATTTTTGGTCTTGGGGCAAAACTTCCAAAAGGAGTATCTGCATAATGCAGACATATATTGAGAATCATGCACAAAACACTCTGAAAGCTGTCACGGGCAATGCTCAAACTCAGGGCATGGTGTAGCTCAAGTTCACTAATATCAATACACTGCATAGGCGCTGACTTTCTAATCTGACGGGGGGTGCTGCCCTCCCAGCTCCACCCAAGTCCCACCCCCACTCCACCCCTTCCCCCAATGCCCCACCCCCACCCTGCTTCTTCCCACCCCCGCTCCACCCAGTTCCACCCCATATCCCAAGCGTGCTGTGCCCTCACTCCTCCCCCCCACACACACCTCCTGATGCTGTGAAACAGCTGATCTGCAGCAGGTGGTAGGCGCTGGGAGGGAGGGGGGAGATGCTGATGAGCAGGGCCTGCCGGCAGGCGCTGATAGGAGGCTGCCGGTGGGTGCTCAGCACCCATGGAGTGAGCGCCTATGCTACACAGTCACTGTGACAACAGTCTTCCTAGAATCTCTCTTACTTCAATAGAGTCCTTGCCTTCGTGCACAGAACACGTACACTTCAATCTCTTTGACTCAATAGTTTTGGCACAAGCCATTTTGGAGACCTAAACTCTATGGTCCATCGCTTTTCCAATAGTGCTTCTCCAGTGGGGCAACAGGCGTCATACACTACCTGAGTAATGTCAAGCAACTGATATCAGATGGGGGATGATTAAAGTCATAGTTTGAACCTCAAGTGCGCACAAAAACCATTAAAAGAATCAGGTGATTTTGTAAGATGCTGGAGTTTGTTTTTAAAGGGATTCTACTGGAGAATCCTTTTCTCAAAAGACCCCAAATTTGGGCCACTAACCCTACTCCTCACCCCCAAGATGCATAGTTAGTTTCAAGACAATCTGAATAAGTACAGATTTTAAAATATTTAGAATAGTCAACCTTTAAACAGAACACACTGCTCGGCCTTAACTATAGTGGAGTTAGCCCACTGCTATAACAAACCCTCAAGCTTCATGACATAATCAAACCTTTAAACTACCAACTTAACGTGGGGCAGGTTATCCAATAACTGCCCCAAACAGGATTCCAGTTGGCATTGGCACTGTCAGACAGGATACTGGAATAGATGGACCACTGAGTTGATCCATTATGTAAGTCCTATGGTACCTATTTCCTCCCCCGATGTGTTGTTTTCTCCTTTTCATCTCCCTTTTTTACATATTAGTTAATTCCATTGTGTTATCTGTGATTTTTTAGATCACCTCCCCATATAGTCCCCATCCACTTTTAGATGCCTAGTTTCTCTCCCCACTTCCATTCTTCTTCTCCCACCAAATTTTCACTGGGCTGGAAGTGAAACTGACAATAACAGCCTTTTTCACTCCCCTCCCCATGCCACCCAGGATTTGAAGCCCAATTAATTCACTCCTGGCACAGAAAGCACTTCTCCCATGATGTGGCCTAGCAGGGGCTCACAGTTAAACTATATGCGTTAGATCAGGTTTCATACTTTCCATATAGAAGTATAATTTTAAATTGACTCTATCCCTTCAATACAACAGAATAATTATAAAGCATTTATAAATGGAGAATTTAGACAGACTATTTTTCATACTATGTTTTTAAAATGTAGTGTATCTGGAACAAATATATTAATATAATTTATTTTATACCCTTAGCAGTTCTCTCTATTTCCTTTTGTATATTGAAATTCTTATATGGCCACCAACACCATAACATTCAAGTATATAGTCTCTTTCATCAAAATCAGAAATACAAATCCAACACTCACAGACATGTCGTCGACTTAAGAAATTCCCCAAAGGACC
Organism: Chelydra serpentina; assembly: GCA_037349315.1. Classification (NCBI taxonomy): domain Eukaryota; kingdom Metazoa; phylum Chordata; order Testudines; family Chelydridae; genus Chelydra; species Chelydra serpentina. Next base: position 1,825,564 of record JBAIAC010000014.1, read on the forward strand.
TTAAGTCAACAAACTAGTGAAGGGGTATGAGTACTGATTAATAAGAAAAAACTTGATTTATTACAAGTAAGTAGAATTCAATAAAGTTACCAAATTTAAAAAATACACCTTTTGTGAGAATATAAAACAGAAATACAAAACTTATGCAATACATGTAAATCAAGTAAACAGTATTGCAAAGTTTAGTGCAACAGGCACAGATTGTGTAATTATAGGCAAGAGCAGGCAACAACACCTATAGTTAAGATTGCCTAACCCTTTTCATTATAAGAACCTATTTTCAGTTGCTTTAAAATGCTTTAACTGTTCAGACTAAAAGTGTTCGATGCTAGTTGTCTGTTATATGTTTGGGGTTTTTTGTTTGTCTTTTAATCTTTCAGCAAAAATGGTTCTGCAGTTTCTCAGAAGAAAGTTTCAGAAAAGTGTAGTTTTACCAATGTTTCAAAAAATCATGCAATCATTTTTTTCAGGCACTCTACCTCCCTGCTTTGGAGCACAGATTTAATTTAGCAGCAGAGTCAAACCTGGGGACAGAGAAATGCAATTTACTGTCCCTGTGAAAATCCACTCAAATTAAATAGTTATAGGCCTTTGAAATTTGTCATTTGCACATGCTTAATAAGGGATGACTGGTAAATTCTCCTAAAATTAATCTGCAGTGAGCATGCTCCAGCCCATAGCTGCAGAGACTGAGCAGGGCTTTTCTCTCAATTGATCCTCCCAGCTATTGGCAACCACTGTCACTAGGCACTGCTAAAACCCAGGCAACAAGGAGGAGGAAGCAGCTTGACGTAAAAGCAGAGATATGAGGGGAAGAAGGGAGCATGTTTCCTCGAACCTGCTAGGGGATAAGGGTAGAAGGATCTGTAACCAAAATAGCATACCACCATTGAGAACCTGAAACTGAACTGGGGAATTCTACACAAGAACAGCCATATTGGGTCAGACCAAAAGGTCCAACCAGCCCAGTATCCTGTCTTTCCACAGTGGCCAATGCCAGGTGGTTCAAAGGGAATGAACAGAACAGGTAATCAAGTGATCCATCCTCTATCCACCATTCCCAGCTTCTGGCAAACAGAGGCTAAGGACACCATCCCTGCCCATCCTGGTTAAATAGCCGTTAACTGATCTATCCTCCATGAACTTATCTACAGTAGAATCTCAGAGTTACAAACACCTTGGGAATGGAGGTTGTTAGTAACTCTGAAAAGTTTGTAAGTCTGAACAAAACACTGTGGTTGTTCTTTCAAAAGTTTACAACTGAATATTGACTTAATACAGCTTTGGGCAGGTCTACACTACCTGCCGGATCGTCGGGTAGCGATCGATCTATCGGGGGGTCAATTTATCGCATCTACTCTAGACGCGATAAATCGATCCCTGAGCACTCTCCCGTCGACTCCGGTACTCCACCACCACGAGAGGCACAAGTGGAGTCGACGGGGGAGTGTCACCCGTCGACTCAGCACCATGAAGATGCCGCAGTAAATTGATCTAAGTACGCTGACTTCAGCTACGCTATTCTCGTAGCTGAAGTTGGGTATCTTAGATCGATTCCCCCCACCCCCCAGTGTAGACCTCGGCTAAGAAACTTGACTATGCAGAAGAAAAAAGCTGCTTTCCTTTTTTTAAATTGTTTACATTTAACACAGCACTATACTGTATTTGTTCTCTCTCTCTCACTCTCCTGCTTCCTGATTGAGTAATTCTGGTTCCAAGTACTGATTGGTCAGTTCGTAACTCTGGTATCAGTAACTCTGAGGTTCTACTGCAGTTCTTTTTTTAACCCTGTTATAGTCTTGGCCTTCACAACATCCTCTGGCAAAGAATTCCACAGGTTGACTGTATGGTGTGCGAATAAATACTTCCTTTTGTTTGGTTTTAAACTGCTGCCTAGTAATTTCATTTGATGACCCCTAGTTCTTGTGTTATGAGAAGGAGTAAATAACACTTCCTTATTTACTTTCTCCATACCAGTCATGATATTATCGACCTCTATCATACCCCCCCTTAGTCATCTCTTTTCCAAGATGAAAAGTCCCAGTCTTATTAGTCTCTCCTCATATGGAAGCTATCCCATACCCCTAATCATTTTCATTGCCCCTTTTTGTACCTTTTCCACTATATCGTTTTTTGAGATGGGGTGACCAGAGATGCACATTCAAGATGTGGGTGTACCATGAATTTATATAGAGGCAATATGATATTTTCTGTCTTATTATCTATCCCTTTCCTAATGATTCCCAATATTCTAGTAGCTTTTTTTGACTGCTGCTGCAGAGAGTCAATGTTTTCAGAGAACTATCCACAACGCCAAGATCTCTTTCTTGAGTGGTAACAGCTAATTTAGACCCCAACATTTTATATGTATAGTTGAGATGTTTTTCAATGTGCGTTACTTTGCATTTATCAATCCTCAACTTCAGTATTCTTCTGTTGTCAGGCAAATATCTCTGAAACCCTCTACTCGCTGACCACATTGAAGATAAAACCCTACTACTGCTACCAGTTATACTGTTAGCTCTAATGGCAAAAATCTGTGCTGTGGATGTAGGTGTTCCGACCTTGCTGGTGATCCATGTGGGGATCCACATGCTTCCACGTGATTGAATTTATTTTTGCTTTAAAAAAAAAAAAAAAAAAAAAGCTAGGAAATGACTTGAAAAAAGGTATTACATGAACATAAAAGATGAGAAGTCCAACACTCAAAAGTTAGGAAATATCAAAATTTAGCCTGCTTCTGTAATCTTACTTCGGCCCCCTTGTGCATATGCATTATTATACAATTACATGATGACCAGGGATCCTAGTTTTCTGTGATAGACAAAATTCTCAGAAAAAAAAAATCCATAAAAAGCAATGTTTTTCTACAATTAAAATGAAACACTAAAGTTTAGTTTCCCTAGTCACAATATATAAGTGTCAGTTGAACTAGGGTGACTATACATCCCATTTTGACAAGGGTAGTCCTCTTTTTAACCCCTATCCTGGATGTCCTTATGATCAGTTGGCAAGAGCAAACGGGTCAAATGCCCAGTTTAAAAAAAAAAAAGAAGAAGAAGAGGGGTGTGCCCCCTCTCGGCGGTGCAGAGGAATGCAAAAATGCAAATTCTGGATTTTTCTGTGGCTAATGGATTTCTAGGATCCCAGATGATCACATACTACTTTTTCCATGGAACACCTCTGGTAATACTACTAGCTGTGTAGCACATCCCTCCCGCCCAAAAGCCACAAGAGCTGGGGAAGGAAAATTCTAACGAGGAGCCAGCCCAGAAGCCAGAGAACCTCAAATCAGCAGGATTAAATACTGAAGCAGCCTCAGCAGCATGCTGCCAGATTGCTTTCTAGTTTTGACTTTGGATATTCTCTCCTCTGTCCTGACCGTGAAGAAGTGGGTTCCTCACTCCATGCTTCCTTCCGTCTTCCACCCCTTGCTTCTATATCCCCTCTCTTCCTTAATCTAGTTATCAAAGACTACCCCAACAAAACTTCATGAAAAGAAGTTTTTTTTTAAAAAGGACATTTGCACACCATCACAGTGTTTATTCTGCTTGTGCATTATATCCCTTTTCCTTAACCTTTGACTGTCTTTGTCTACTCATATTGTAAATTCTTTGGGGCACAGACTCTCTCTTACTCTATGTTTGTATTGTACCTAGCATAATGGGGTCCTGTTCTTGGTGAATTCCTAGGTGCTATCATAATAAAAATAGTATTAGCAACACCTTGCCAAACAGGGGTATGTTGAACACAAAATCTTTAAATGTTTGTAAAAAGCACATTGACACTGTGGCAATAAGCATTACAGAAAAGTCCAGAAAAAAAGTATTAATTTTTGTATTCAGTGCAGGGTCTGGATAGTGTGCAGTAAATAAGGCCTGGAGCCACGCGTAAGATGACAAGAACAAGATGAGACTGAATTCAGTGAGCAACATCCACCTTGTGCACTGAATGAAAATAGGCAATGTCTATGAGGGTTTGATTTTGCAATCTTTATGTTATTTCAGGGTTGGCTTTGAGGAGTTTTATGTAATTATAGCCAGAGCTGGTAGCACCGCCTATTCCAAAAGTTGCCCAACACTTCCCATCATAAGACCTTGGTTTTAATTGCTTATAACTTTGCTATTTGGGCTGTAATTTTCCATGCTGGGCATCTGCCTCACTGAATTTATTTGGAAAATTTCGGCCATAATGGTTAAGCCATTCCCAAAAGCAAGGCCGGGGGAAAACATCAACATGTTACAAAATTCTAGTGACCTTTTCTTTGAAAAGCTCCAACACCCCCATGCTTTGGAGCAGGGACGTGAAATTTGGCAGAAGTGTGGCTTTTGTGTCACAGGTGTCCCTGAGAAAATGGCCCAAATCTGACCATGTCTTAAACCTTTTGAAAAAAAATATCAGTTTGCACATGCTCAGCAGAGACTTGCTAGAGCTTAAAAGACAAATCTCAGAGAATTCTGTCTGCCATAGGCATGGTTCAGCCTGGGCTCTGCAAGACTTTCCCTACAAATGCAACTGCAGGCTGCTACAAGCTGTGCTGGGCAGGTATGGGCACCTGAACTCAGACAGCAAGGAGACTGACTGCCTCCCCTACTGGTTTCTAGCAGGGTAGAGGAGAAAGCCGTCTGATTCAAATGCTGAGGGGACAAGAGCCAGACCTGCAGGCGGAAAGGAGGTTGGGGAAGTAGATTGGGAACAAGAGCTAGGGGAAGAGGAGGCAGCCAGAGGAAAAGGAAAATGAGACTTGGAATGGAGGAAAGGAGGACACTGGGAATGGCTGGGCAAGCAAACTTGGAGCTGCAGGGGCAGAGACTGAGGCTGGGAGCCAGGTAAAATTACAGTTGTACAGGAAACCTTAATTCTGGCATTTCTTATCTTCTGAGTGCTTGACTTTGCAACCCTACAAGTGTTCTTGTAACTTCCTTTGGGCATGTTATATAAATAAGTTTATATTACACACATTTGACCCCTGTTCACCTTACATATTTCTAGATCATAATTATGATGGCTAAGCTGTTTAAAACCTGCTGTTTCAATCTAAGACGAACAACAGAGGAAGAACACAGTTACTATGCTGACCTAAATTAAATCATAGAATCGTAGGACTGGAAGAGACCTTAAAGGTATTCTAGTACAGCCCCCTGCACTCAAGGCAGGAATAAGTATTATATAGACCAGTGGTTCTCAACCTGCGGCCCAATCAAGAACAGAATTGCTGCCCAGGTGACATCCTCAGGGCCATACAGGTAGTGTTGAATGCGACCCATAATGGTAAATAGGTTGAGAAACACTGATCTAGACCACCCAGGTGTTTGTCTACCTTGCTCTCAAAAACCTCCAATGAAGGAGATTCCTAACTTCCCAAGGCAATTTATTCCAGTGCTTAACTACTCTAACAATCAGGAAGTTTTTCCTAATGTTCAACCTAAACTGCCCTTCCTGCAATTTAAGTCCTTGCTTTTTGTCCTAGCCTCAGAGGTTACAGAGAACAATTTTTCTCCCTCCTCCTTTTAACAACCTTTTATGTACTTGAAAACTGTTAAGTCATGTCCCCCCTCGGTCTTCTTTTCTCCAGACTAAACACGCCCAGTTTTTTCAATCTTCCATCATAGGTCATGTTTTCTAGACCTGTAATCATTTTTGTTTAAATCTGACAGAAGGGGGAAAGGCAAAAGACAGACCTGGACTGACAACCAGAACCAGATATGGTAGACACAAAAACTGCTTATTTGTACCCTATATGTTTGGTATAGGATTAACACAGGTCTTGTTGGAAAGAACCACTGACGAGTATCCTGTCCTCTCATCCCACAAAAATAGCAAGCTAGAATGTAATATAAATCAAAATATTTCTTTCAAGTGTGACATTTCACATTTTTGCCCCAGACCATTTTATAATTCAAGAGAGCATTTTTTCCCCCCTAAATCAGTCTCAAGTTCCTTCAAACCACACATTTATGCCAGTAAGGCCATAATTTTCCATCTTGACACTTGGGCAGAAAAACTTTCTAAAGAAAGAACTGTGTATTTTTGATGTCGGTAATGAATTTTCTGGCTGCTTCTACATTTATTTACAGATCCATCAAGATCTTCACATGGAGCTAAAGCAAAGAGAGAAGAGCTGCTTTGGGACAGATAATTCATTTATGTAATATCTTAAATTTGCTGGCCTATGTAAAATGAAAATGTGTTCCCTAGGAACTGGACTAAGGATACCAAACAGATGATCACATCTCATAAGAACGGCCATATTGGGTGAGACCAAAGGTCCATCTAGCCCAGTATCCTGTCTTCTGACAGTGGCCCAAAAGGAATGAACAGAACAGGTAATCATCAAGTGATCCATTCCCTATCACCCACTCCCAGCTTCTGGCAAGCAGAGACTAGGGACACCATCCCTGACCATCCTGGCTAATAGCCATTGATGGACCTATCCTCCATGAATTTATCTAGTTCTTTTTTTAACCCTGCTATAGTCTTGGCCTTCACATCATCTTCTGGCAAAGAGTCCCACAGATTGATCTCAAAAATATCTATCATAATTGGCACACTTTGTGGCAGTCGCAGAGAGACCTAGACCCAAAAATTCGAGGCTTCACTCCTAAGAAATCAGAAGTGAAGCAAAGACAGCAAGTAGAAGTTTGCACTGCCACTGCTCACAATTTATCTGTTTTATGAATAAAGAGGAGATTTCAATCCAGGTGTTTTCATCATCTTTCATGAATTTACTAAAGGCATTAAAACAAAGCTTCCCAGCGTGTAATTCATTTATTTACAGGAAATGAAACTAAAATATAACGTTTGCTCTATTAGACACCACCATCATCGTCAATTGAACTGTTTCCGCCTTCTCTAAAATGAAGTTGTGCATACAGTCACATAAGAATCGACAAAGGGTCCTGTAGCACCTTATAGACTAACAGAGGTATTGAAGCATAAGCTTTCGTGGGTGAATACCCACTTCTTCGGATGCAAGCAGTGGAAAAGAATAAGAATGTTATAGATGTTCAGGTATCTTCAAGGGCTACATGTTGATTTCACATATGCAAGTACTACATACATAAATTCAATTAGTGGATATATGTTTTGAAGAGTAATAGCCAGTGTGCCCAAATATTAGATTAAATTCAGGATTGGAGTACCCTGAGTGGTGATGTTTCATGTGTTGTTATAAGCGTTTTTTCTTTTTTTTAAAGCCAACCAAAAAAAAATGGCAGACATTGTTGAAGTTGACAGACCTCCCATGGGACCTCTCACGCCCTCCTTTTTCTAAAAGCTTTCAAATTTAATTTTAAAAAAAGAGAAAGCCAGCACAATACCAAGACTATCAGAAAGCAGTGGGTGCACAGTAGGGAGGAATTAAAAAGTTAAGACAACCCAAGAAGCTAAAAATCCAAGTCATTTTCTGTTTTGTAAAATAAATAAATAAATCCACTTGATTAATAATGATTTCACAGAATAATCAAGATGTTTACGAGCATGGACAATGCAGAAGAATAAGTGTAATTTAAAAAAAAATACAGCTAACAATCTGACCATTGCAAAAAGGTGCTATAAAGAGTGTGACAATAATGAAAGAGAGGAAGTTAAATTTAATTTGGATTCAGGATATTGGCACAGCTTTATGTTAAAGGAAGTTGAAATGTTATTGTCTGATTGAACTAAACCATGTTGCTTTAAGCACATGTATAAATTAAATATGGGACGGCACTGACTATCCTATTAATCCTCTACACTGAAAGAAACTCATACAACTTCTGGTACCTTGGCCCTGTAAGTCAGCAGAAGCTGGGAGTATTGTTGAGGTATCACTCAATTCTTGCATGTCCTTAATGCAGAGAGTGTTGTATCCAGGCTCCTGTTGTTTAAGAAAGTATTGCGCACCACAAGGTGACTTTGTCTCAAAAAAAAGGAGTTAAGAAATGTCTAGTATTCTTCAAGTACCCCAGCAATTTTTTAAGTTTTACAATCACCTTTTAAAGTGTCTCTCTCTTCCTTGTGAAAGACCTTTAAACAACTGGAGAAACTGACTATACAGGTACAGTAGGTATAAATGTAGTAATGGCAAATGCTTAGAGCAAACAAACTAAAAAACCAGATCAAGGTATTTTTCTCTCTAATCTTTCAGTTGACGTAATCCTAGCTGACAGTGATATTAGAAACAAAGTTTTTAGACAAAAAGCATGACCATTTATATTAACACTCCAAAAAGGCACTATTTAATAGATCCAGAAGGAATCCTATACATTCCTCTCTGATGGAAGATCAGCTGCTGCAATGTAAGATTGAAAGAGGAGAAAGTAAAAGCTGATTGGAGGGAAACGTGGGAGAGAAGTCAAATCAACAACACTCTCTAAAAATAAATATAAAGTTGGTCAACCTGTTTATTCTCCATTCAGTTAAAAGTGTCAGATAAACTTAACAGTTTTCCTTTTTCTCTTTCAGAAAGACAGCTAGGAAAAATACCCTATAAGCAGTTGCAGACACCAGTGTTATCCCAATGTTATATTAATTATGAAACTAGATCTGAAATACCATTCAAATGGTAGTTACAGATGTTCTTGGTTTGCATATAGTCTAGGTGTAAGCCCAATTTAGACAAACCAAATTCATATGTACAGTATGTAGTTCTCCATAAGGCAGAATGTAGAGTGATTTGCATTTTTCAAAGCCTGTATGGTGGGATAAAATGTTTTACTTAATTTAGCAGCAATTTGAACTGCTGGCAAATGAGGTTGAAGATATGCTACTCAAGCAACCAGATCCTTTTCAGTAACTTGTATGCAGCAATATAAAAACACTCTGTATACCAAGGCTCAATACCCAGCATAGGATTCCCAAACTGAGACCCATGGAGCACTTGATGGTATTGTGTGGAGAGATGACTAGACACATAGTGCTGGCTCTTCCTTCTTATTTCCAACTTCTAAACTGTATTAAAACCCAGCTAAAATGCATTAAGTACTTTCCTAATATTACTTTTCCATGCAAGCAATTACAGCAGTTTCCAAAGGGGTGTTATGCAACTGTGCATAGACAGGAATCCACAATCTCTCTATTAAGATGAATCCCACTCTGTAAGAGTTTGAAAATCCCTCCACTAAAATATTGTGGCTTTTAAAGATGCTTGTATTTTTCAGTTCTGGTGTACAAGACATCCTCATAAAGCACAAGCACAGTTCTGTTAAGCTCTTTAAGATTTTACATAAAACAATAGTGAATGGAAGGAGGTTCAAAGTCGCTTAAAAAAACTTGGTCTTTGTTCAAGACTTCAGTTACATTCTCTACTGTTCCTTGCTGCAGCAAGTACAAAGCGAAATGTACAAGTTTCAAAGGGGAACTAATTCCCAAACTCGTTTTTTGATTGGACGCTATCAGCCCCTCTCATCATAGTAACTCTTTACAAAGTCGAGGCTGCTTAAGTCTAAAGGTGTAAAGTAGCAGGAAAGGAATTGATTTAACATAAGGATTTCCCTACAGTGTCTCTCTCTCGCAGAGGCAAGAAGAACCGCACTCTGGGGAGGGTCACTTAGCTCAGCAGACCGTGCAAAGCTCCCGGCAACGTGAGCCGCATGTGAAACAGCCAGGGATACCTCGGGCGGGGCTGCTGCGATGACGGTGCGCCCCCACCCCGCCGGGAGGGACGGAGCCGCATGCTCCCACTTAGTCCCCAGCCCAGGCTCATGGGGAATGTGGGTCTTTGCATCCACGTGTTTCACCTGGAAAGTCATCAGCGGCGCGGAGCAGACACAGACCAGCAGAACTGGACCCTCCGACCCCCTCAACCCTCACTCACCTTAGGAGCAGCAGCAGCGGCGGGTTAAGTTCCCCCCTTTGGCTCTCTGGCTGCAGCAGACACGCTATCGGTGACACAGGGGGCGGCTAAAGCTCACCCTTGCGCCGGGGACAGAGGGATCCGCTTCCCTGCGGGGGCTCTAGGACTTCACAGCAAGTTGGACGCCAGGTCCCGAGAGACACCGCGTGTCCGGGAAACTTTAGTGAGAGACGGGTCCAGCCCCCTCGGCTGCCGGGTCCTCAAGTCTCTCTCGCTGCCTCCCGGCTCCGGGGGGCTGCTCGGCGGTTCACGTGCGTGTCCGGGTCTCTTCACATGGAGCCGCCGCCTCCTCGCTGGCCCCTCGCTTCCCCCCGGGCCGGTCTCTCTGCTGCCGCCGTCCGGGAGAGGAGGCGAGTGGCTCGGGCCGCGGCCCCCGCTCCGCGCTCCCTCTCATACACTCGGGCACCGGGAGCCGCCGGACCCGGCTCCAGCGGCCGGGGCGCTGCTAGGGCCCCAGCCAGGCAGCGCGGGGAACCCAGGCGGCCGGGCTCAGCGCCGCTCCCACTCTAGTCTCAGGCATGTGTGTGTCTCTGCGCGGGGCGCTCCGCAGGCAGAGGCGGGCGGCAGCCGCCACGCGTGGGTTCCCGTTACCTCTTCGGCCGGAGCCCCACGGCTAGGGCGGGAGGGGGCGCTGGGGAGGCCGGTCCAGGCTGCAGCTCGCGCCTCGGATCCGCTTGTTTTCTGTGTCTCGCACAGAGCGATTGGTGCGGGAGGAGGGGGGGGGAAGAGGACGACGGCGCACGGGGATGACAGCCGTAACCAGGCAACAGCCCCCACCTCTCTGCCTGCGCATGGCGATGACGTCAGAGGAGGACAAGGTGGCGCGGAGCAGGTATCGTTGCTGGATGGTTCAGGCCAGGACAAGGGGGCGGAGCCTGAGCGCAGAGACCCAGCCGCAGCCAGAGCGCTGGGCGGGGATTAACCCGCTCGGTGCCGGGCTGGTGGCGGAGGAATCGGCTCTGGGGGAAGTTTAACCCCCGCTGTTCCGAGGGCAGCTGCCCCTGGGAAGGGACTAGCGGGGCTGGGCGGAAGCGGAGGGGACCCAGGCAGAGCCCTGCGCCCCGTGGCCGCGGAGCGGGTGCAGTAAGCCCAGGGCAGCCCAGGCGCCTCACTAGAAAGAGCTGACGTCACAGCAGCGTCTCCCCGCGGCCCTGGAGCTTCGGGCACTTAAACCCTGCGGAAACTGAGGCCCGGCCCGGCCCGGGACTGGCCTCCGGGGGCCACTGGCGGGGAGCTGCGTGTTACTGCGGTAAAGCCTAGCGCTCAGACAGGGAGCAGGGCGGAGGCTGAGTGCTGCCCGGGGAGGGCCAAGGCACCAGAAGCTGTTTGCACTCTCTCTCCTTCCCCCATTTACCTCTCCTTGTGTAGCTTGGAAAGGAAAACCGCTGTGAACTAACGCCTTTGTTGGCCCCTTCTTGACCTTTCCTCATGTTCTCATCGACATTCCTCCACGGGATTTAGCCAGTGCAACCAACATCAACAGCTGCTCTGCTGGCCCTCTGTGCCCCAGCTGCCAATGGCCCATTGTCCTTCACAGCTGCCATGGAACTAGGGCAACTTCTGATTCCAACATACTGCCCCTTCTCGCCCAAGAAGCATCTGTGAAAACAAGCATGTTGATGAGGGAGGGCTAGCTTAGTGGTTTGAGCATTGGCCTGCTAAACCCAGGGTTGTGAGTTCAATCCTTGAGGGGACCAGTTAGGGATCTGGGGCAAAAATTGGGGATTAGTCCTGCTTTGAGCAGGGGGGTTGGACTAGATGACTTCCTAAAGTCCCTTCCAACCCTGATATTCTATGATGTCAACCTCCTGTACAGCAATTCTGCTGAAAACATTTTATTTCATTGCACAAGTTGTATTGTTGTCTTGAGCAGCAAGAGTCAACAGCAGTTTACACAGGTACAAAAATTGCTGGCCTCCAGCCACAGTACCAGCCCAGGTAATTCAATGACTGGCTGCTAATGGGGCAGCCTCTCCTCCCATAGAATCAAGATGTTATCAGGTATGCTTTGGGTGGCTTCAACCACAATGCTTCTGAATTTAGGCGCTCTCATACTGCACTCCTAAAAGACTTTTTAAATTATATGCTCTCCCTGTTTCTCCAGTGTCCACTTTCCTAAAAAGAGGTTCTGTCTCCAGCCTCTCTGGAGAGCTCCATTTCCAGATACCAGTGTACATTCAGTGCACAAAACATATCTACTGCCGAAATCGTCTTGCTTTTATCACCAGCATATCCACAGTTACTCTTTATATACATAAATAAAACTAAATATTTTGTCTTGAAATTTAAATCCTTTATTCCACTCTTACACCACTATGTGACTCTAAGTACTATGTAATTTTGTTTTATTTTGAAACATCTAGTGAAATTAACAAGCACTTTAACTATGTATTTGAAAAAAATTACGGCAAATATAAAGGTTAAATGTTAGCTAAGCTAGTATTTTCAAACCCACAACAATAAAGGGACTCCATTTTTTTTCTCTGAATCTTCTGAGACAGGGTTGTGAGGCCTTACCATTATCATCTGAGAATCCAAGTACTAATATTCAACATAATCGGCAATTAGTTACAAGAATACCCATCAATAATTACAGATATCGTTTCTCCCCCTCCACCTCCCACTCTCGGGATTTAGGAAGATAGGACTGGAAAGGATTTCCTGGATCATCAAGTCTAGTCCCCTGTGATTGCAGGTGAGCCTCATCATATAACTCCCATGCATAAATTTATCAACTTCCATCTTAAAACGAATTAGGTTATTTGCCCCCACTACTTTTGGAAAGCTGTTCCAGACCCTCACTCCTTTTCATGGCTCCCTCTCCAGGTGGTTGAGCAGGGAAGGAGGGGTATGGAGAAGAGGCGGAGCCAGGCTCTCTGCCTCGTCTCCATACCCCTCCCTCCCCCGCCCGACCAGCTGGAGAGGGAACCATGAAAAGCGGCGGGCTGCCGCTTTGCGTCTGGCTCAGGCTGAGCCTCCGAGAGGCAGAGAGATGAGCTGGGTGCGGCGGGGGGGGGGGCTGGCGGGGAGCTGCTGGGGGGTGCTCACGCCCCCGCCTCCTCCCCCAGCCCTGGGCACGCTGCATTCTCCTCCCTCCCCTCGCCGGCTTGCAAGCTGGGGGGCGGGGGAAACAGCAGAGCACCCACAGGGCCCAGCCGCTCCCTGCCAGCCCCGCGCCCAGCTCACCTCGCCTTCTCCAGGCGCCACGGCAGCCAGAGCGGCTTTTTCTCTGCTCACGCAGCCGCAGGCTCCTCTGGCTCCAGCAGCTGATCAGCTTTCACCCCGCCACCCCCCAGCGTGCCGCCGCCGATCAGCTGCTAGAGCCACAGGAGCCTGCGGCTGCGTGAGCGGAGAACAAGCCGCTCTGGCTGCCGCGGCGCCTGGGGAAGGCGAGGTGAGTTGTGCGCAGGGCCGGTGGGGAGCTGCCGGTGGGTGCTCAGCACCCACCAATTTTCCCCGTGGGTGCTCCAGCCCCGGAGCACCCACGGAGTCGGCGCCTATGCCCCCAAGAGGCCTGCGTAGGTACAGGATTACATCCTAGTTCATAGCAGGACTGGATTTGGGGAGTTTGAGTGCTGTGGGAATATTTACACAGTGCACACATCAATTATATAACTCACTTTTGGGTCTCAGTACCTTGATTTAAATAGCTTCAAAAAATACAAATACAATAAACCTCATCTTTTCTTAATACCCATAAAAAGGTTTATCTTGACACTATTTCTGGTAACGCATTGTTAGTTCTTAGGCCTTGATCCAAAACCTATTGAAGTCAATGAAACCCTTTTCATTGTCTTCAGTGGGATTTGGCTTGGGCCCTTTGGTTCAGATCCACAAAGGGTATGTCTACACTACGGGAATAGTTCGCTTTATCTTAAACCGAATTTGTGAAATCGATTTTACAAAGTCGATCGTGCAAATCCACACCAAGGACATTAATTCGAGTTTGTGAGTCCACACTAACGGGGCAAGCGTCGACAATGCAAGCGGTGCACTGTGGGTAGCTATCCCACAGTTCCCGCAGTCCCCGCTGCCCATTGGAATTCTGGGTCTAGCCCCCAGTGCCTTCTGGGGCCAAAAATGTGTCGCGGGTGGTTTTGGGAACCTGTCGTCATTCGACCCACACTCCCGCCCTCCCTACGTGAAAGCGCTGGCGGGAAATTACATCGCGCCCTTTTCTGGTGATTGACAGCGCGGACGCCACAGGACAGCAAGCATGGAGCCCTCCGCGATTATCGCTGCTGTTCTGTCCGTTGTCAACACCTCGCGCCTTATCGTCCACCTTTTCCAGAGGCAGATGCAGATAAATCTGGCGAGGAGGCAACGGAAGCTCCGTGAGGACATGAACTCGGAGAGGGGCACAGACCTCTCGCAAATTACGGGACCCCGGCCCCTAGACATCATGGTGGCAATGGGTCACGTTGATCCTGTGGAACGGCGATTCTGGGCCAGGGAAACAAGCACTGACTGGTGGGACCACATAGTGCTGCAGGTCTGGGATGAGTCCCAGTGGCTGAGAAACTTTCGTATGCGTAAGGGCACTTTCCTGGAACTTTGTGAGTTGCTGTCCCCTGCCCTGAAGCGCCAGGACACCCGGATGCGAGCTGCCCTGACTATCCAGAAGCGAGTGGCCATAGCCCTGTGGAAGTTTGCAACGCCAGACAGCTACCGGTCAGTCGCGAATCAATTTGGAGTGGGCAAGTCTACCGTGGGGGTTGCTGTGATGCAGGTAGCCCATGCAATCGTTGACCTGCTGCTCTCAAAGGTACTGACCCTTGGAGACGTGCAGGTGATCATAGATGGCTTTTCCGCTATGGGATTCCCAAACTGCGGCGGGGCTATTGATGGGACACACATCCTCATCCTTGGACCGGCCCACCAGGGCTGCCAGTACATTAACCGTAAGGGCTATTTTTCTATGGTGCTGCAAGCACTAGTGGACCATAAAGAACGTTTTACAAACATCAACGTTGGATGGCCGGGCAAGGTTCATGACGCTCGTGTGTTCAGGAACTCTGGTCTGTTCAGACGGCCGCAGGAAGGTATTTTCTTCCCGGACTGCAAAATAACTGTTGGGGATGTGGAGATGCCTATAGTGATCCTCGGGGACCCAGCCTACCCACTAATGCCCTGGCTCATGAAGCCATACACGGGCGCCCTGGACACTGAAAAGGAGCTCTTCAACTACCGGCTGAGCAAGTGCAGGATGGTGGTGGAGTGTGCCTTTGGCCGTCTCAAAGGGAGATGGCGAAGCTTACTTACTCACTCCGATCTCAGCCAAACAAATATCCCCATTGTGATCGCAGCTTGCTGTGTGCTCCACAATCTCTGCGAGACCAAGGGGGAGACGTTTATGGTAGGGTGGGAGGCTGAGGCCAGTCGCCTGGCTGCTGATTACCCACAGCCGGACACCAGGGCGATTAGAAGATCCCAGCGGGACGCGCTGCGCATCCGGGAAGCTCTGAAAGCTAGATTCCAGAGCGAGCAGGGTAACCAGTGACTGTTTCGCTTGTTAAAACTGAAGCTGAACCAGCCCCCGTTTCTTTAACCGGTGACCGTTGTCTATCCTCTACAATTACCAGCACCCTTTCCCCCCCCCTTCAGTCCCGGGTTTAAAAGTATAATAAAGGAAACATTGTTTATTAAAACCGTCTTCTTTATTAATGATTTCTCGGTCAAGTGCTGAGACTGGTTGGGGAGCGGGTGGAGTGATGGAAAGGGCACTTCCCAACTCGGGGAATGACAGGCTTCTGCTCCCTGAGCAGTCCGCAATGGTGTATTGCTTGTTTCAACGGAGCCTGCAACCACTCCTGTTCGGAAGTCTGTGAGGGGGGGCCTGTGTGACTTCTTTGCAGGGGATTGCGGCCACTGATCCCCTGCTGCATGGATCTGTCATGCAGGCTATAGCCTGCCGCCAACGATCTGCAGCCACCCTCCACCACCTGAAAGTGACAGCCCCCCCACATAGAGAATAGGAAAACCCCCTCCTAGAATGGCAAGTGTGCCTAGTGAATGCAATGTGAGTGTGACTTTCTGATTAACCTTTTCCCCTGTTCCCACCCTGTTATCTGCGACTATCGTCTCAAATCACAAACCACCCCTCCCCTCCCCCACAATACAACAGCCCTTTGAAAGACAGTCAAGGAATCAGGACTGTTCAGAACACAATTTTTTATTAAGGAGAGCAAAATTTTAGGATGACACTTGGACGGGGGCTGGGGTGGGGTGCGTTTGGAGGGAAGTCAAGGTCCCATCTATATTTTTGGAAAGGAGAGCCTTCTGCTACTGGAGCAGTCCGCAGGGGTGGAGTGATTTTTTCCTCGGCCCCTGCCTCCCCTCGTTCTACTGACTTTGGGTGAGGGGGAAATTGGACTTTGTGGCAGGGGAGGGCAGTTGGAAAGAACATACAGAGGTGCCCTTTCCTCCATCCTCCGTTCCTGCAGAATGTCAACAAGGCGGCGGAGCATATCAGTTTGCTCCCGCATTAGTCCAAGCAGCGTTTGAGTCGTCTGCTAGTCTTCCAACCGCCACCTGTCCTCGCGAGCTTCAGCCCTCTGCTCCCGTTCACTGACTGCTCGCTCGGACCTTGAGACGTCCTCTCTCCGCTGTGCAGCATCATTTCGGGAACAGACCATCAGTTCCGAAAACATGTCGT
The DNA here is from genome assembly GCA_037349315.1 of Chelydra serpentina. NCBI lineage: Eukaryota > Metazoa > Chordata > Testudines > Chelydridae > Chelydra > Chelydra serpentina. The sequence continues at coordinate 1,842,054 of JBAIAC010000014.1, forward strand.
CCCGGGTTTTTTTTTTGCGCCGCCTGATCTGCGCAAGCCTCTGGGAGGGCGAACCACGGGTAGGGAGGGAGACACTCGCAGCTGTGGGATGGGAGAAAGGGAGTGAATTCCTCAGAAAGATACATTTTCCCGAACAATGCCTATACTCTTTCCCTGTGAATAAGACCATGCATACTATCTATCACATGTGCACTCAGTACAAGGTCGAATATTATGTATTTGTATTAAGTGCCAGGGGTCCTGGTGTTCAGATCACCCAAGCGGACCTGGACACTGCAAAACTGCTCCCTGGAGACCATGGTAAGCTGTTGCCTTTGGACTGCTGTGACCTAACTTCACAGCAGTGCGGTACTCCCATGTTTCAAGCACAGCTCCTAGCGGTGGCCAGTTCCTGATGCCGGCAAAACCGCTCGGCTACAAGGGCTCGCACACACGTTTTCCCCCCAACCCCCTCCGCGGTGCCGGTACCGGGAACTCTCCCTGCCCGCGACCCGCCGTGGTTTAACGGCTCGCCTACCTTCCCCACCCCCTCCGCATGGCCGGTCCAGGGAACTCTGGCTGCCCGCGCACGGCTGTGTGCTAACGGCTCTCCTACCCTCCCCACCCCCTCCGCGGGGCCAGTGCCGGGAACTCTCCCTGCCCGCGACCCGCTGCGTTTTAACGGCTCGCCTACCTTCCCCACCCACTCCGCGTGGCCGGTCCAGGGAGCTCTCCCTGCCTGCGCACGCCTGTGTGTTAACGGCTCGCCTAGCCTCCCGACCCCCTCCGTGTGGCCGGTTCAGGGAACTCTCCCTGCCTGCGCACCACAAAGTTTCTACGGTTAGCCTCACTGCTACCACCCCCCCCCCCCCCCGCATGTCTGCCAACCGCCGGTTGTCGTTCTTTAAAGGAAAAATCAAGGAGTCACTATACTAACAAAAACACCCATTCAAACCAGGGCACCATGACTGATATCACTCTGATGAGGATTTCGGAGACAGAGAAAGACCGCATGCTGCGTGAATGCAAGCAAACCCCGGGGCCGTATGCCGCCATGCTATGCAAGGCAATGATACCAGAGTACCCGCAGCTGGCATGGCGCGGAAAAGTATCCTACCATGGTGGAGATAGTAAGGCCGCTCTCCCAGGGAACCTGATGCAAAAGCTTTCACTGTACCTACAGGAGAGTTTCGCGGAGATCTCCGATGGGGATTTCTCCTCTATCCCCATACATATTGACAGACTATTCAAGTAGTTGCCTTTGAAAAGATTGAAAACTGAAGCGCCTATTGCAAAGCAAGCAATAAAAACACATTGATAAGAAACCAATGCCTATTCTATTCAAAATAAATATTTAAAACACTGACCTGACGATCCTTCGCCTGGGTCCTGGTCTGGGCTGCTGCTTTGGGAGGGTTCGTAGGGGAGCTCGGTGAGGGTGATGAACAGATCCTGGCTGTCGGGGAAATCAGCATTTAAAGCGCTGTCGACTGCCTCGTCCTCCTCCTCTCCTTCCTCCTCTTCACCGTCTGCGAAAATGTCAGACGACGTGGCCGTAGATAAGACCCCGTCATCAGAGTCCACGGACACTGGTGGTGTAGTGGTGGCAGCACCACCAAGCATAGCATGCAGTGCCTCGTAAAAACGGCATGTGTGTGGCTGCGATCCGGAGCATCCGTTGGACTCTTTGGTTTTTTGGTATGCCTGTCGCAGCTCCTTGATTTTCACGTGGCACTGCGTTGCATCCCGGACGTATCCTCTCTCCGCCATTGCCTTGGAAATCTTCTCATAAATTTTCGCATTCCGTCTTTTGGATCGCAGCTCCGAAAGCACGGACTCATCCCCCCACACAGCGATCAGGTCCAAGACTTCCCGATCAGTCCAAGCTGGTGCTCTCTTCCTATTCTGCGATGTCATGGTCACCACGGCTGCAGAGCTCTGTATCGTTGCCAGTGCTGCTGTGCTCGCCACGATGTCCAAACAGAAAATGAGATTCAAACTGGCTAGACAGGAAAAGGAATTCAAATTTTCCCGGGGCTTTTCCTGAGTGGCTGGTCAGAGCATCCGAGCTCGGATTGCTGTCCAGAGCGTCCACTGAGTGGTGCACTGTGGGATAGCTCCCGGAGCTATTACCGTCGAATTCCGTCCACAGTAACACAAATTCGACATGGCCATGTCGAATTTAGCGCTACTCCCCTCGTCGGGGAGGAGTACAGAAATCGAATTAAAGAGCCATTTATGTCGAAATAAATAGCTTCGTAATGTGGACGGGTGCAGGGTTAAATCGAGTTAACGCTGCTAAATTCGACATAAAGTCCTAGTGTAGACCAGGCCAAAGAGACTTGGATGTTGCAACACGGAGTATCATAGCGCCTAACGTAGGCATCTAGAAAAATCACAGGAACAACACTGCTCCACAAAGCCTGAGTTAAGCATCTAGACTCCCTGTACAATGAATAGGGAGAGATAGGGGCCTTAAAATCCGATCCACAAAAGCCAGCATGCGAGGCGGGGAGCCACCTAAACTAACCAATGGAAGATGATGACAGCAGGGGTGAGTGCAAAGCCCTGCTCCTCTCATGGAATTAGACACCTGTCAACTTGGTTACAGTGTAGTAGCCGTGTTAGTCTGTGTCAGCAAAAAGAAAATAAGAAAGAAATACTTGTGGCACCTTAGAGACTAACAGATTTATTTCAGCATAAGCTTTCGTGGGTTAGAACCCACTTCATCGGATGCATGGAATGGAACATACAGTGAACAGGTATTTATACAGTCAGAGAAACATGATAAGGTGGAAGTGCCTATATCAACTTTAAGAGGCTAATTAATTAAGAGGCACTATAAACAGCAGGGGGAAAAAAACCTTTAAAGTGATAAACAAGATGGCCCATTGCGGACAGTTGACACACAGGTGTGAATGAGGATCGTTAACTTAAGGGAAATAGATTCAATTAACGTAATGGCCAAGCCATTCCAAGTCCCTATTTAACCCTGAGTTGATGGTATCTAGTTTGCATATCAATTCAAGTTCAACAGCTTCTCGTTGAAGTCTGTTTTTGAAGTTTTTCTGTTGCAAAATTGCTACCTTTAAGTCTGTTACTGAGTGATTAGAGAGGTTGAAATGTTCTCGTCCTGGTTTTTGAATGTGCACTTCCACCTTATCATGTTTCTCTGACTGTATAAATATCTGTTCGCTGTATGTTCCATTCCATGCATCCGATGAAGTGGGTTCTAACCCACGAAAGCTTATGCTGAAATAAATTTGTTATTCTTATTTTCTTTTTGTCAACTTGGTGATTCACAACTGGGAGCCTGTCTCCTGGAGTCAGTTTCTTGTAGGAATGAGTTAGGCACCTGCTTTGCTCCCCACAAAACAGCCAGAGGAAGAGGTGATGGAGCCCACTTCATAACTTTTAGCCTAGTGGTTAGAACACTCACCTGGGATGCCTGAGACCCAGGTTCAATTCCTCCCTCTGCCTGAGAGGGAGAAATTGAACAGCGGTCTCTCACCACTCAGGAGAGTGATCTAATTACTGGATCAGAGAGACTTGACCCTAGGGCTCCCCCACGCTTCTGAGTGTCTGTCCCTCTCTGTGGGCCAATGACTATTTAACTATTTATTCACTGTAGAACAGTCATTGGGCTAGAGAGAGTGAATGACTCTATAGTCCAGTGATTAGGGCACCTACCCAGAAGGTAGGAGACCCTGAGTCCAGTCACACTGCTTCAATCACTCTTTAATTATTTATAATTAGTAGAACAGCTTCAACAGGAGACATGGAGGGAGCTCTACATCTGATTATCCCATAGCTCACCACCACCTCCTCTACCTGGATTTTGAATGGGACCCGATCCAGTAGGCAGCTTCTGGGCATACCTACTGGATCAGGTTCTGCATGTAAGATAGGCATTCATGCACCTATCATCCCACAGTTCCTGAATCACTCTGAGGCTTAAGTGAGAGATAAATATCCAGATGCCTCAAGTAAGGCAGCAGCGCACGTACCCAGAGACAGAAATTTAGGCTCAGCGGGAACTTTTACTCTGAAAACAGGCGCCAAGTGAGTTTAGGCATCTAAACAGTTCGGCAAGGGTGTTGTGGATCTCAGTGGAACCTAAAACTAGGACTTGGGAGCCTAAGTGTGCGACTTGGGGGCCTTAGTCTGGGATTTAGGCAACGAAGTACCTTTGCAGATTGGGACATTAGTAACCACTTACCTATGATGAATCAGATTAATTTCATTCATAAGAATTGCTCTGCATCTGATCATGTGGGCTCTACAATTATTTTCTCTTCTATTATTGGTGGTAATGAGGGATGAGCCTGTAAAGAATCTGATTTAGTTTGATTACAGCAGCAAGACCAACATGTTCACTACATTTCCTATAAAATACTCAAAAAACCAGAAGATTTTTAATACTTTGTGGGCCCATTGCACACCCTGAATATTTGTTGCTATAATTAACATCTTTCTCTGACACCCTCCTTTTCCCTGGTTACATTTGAAACAAATTCATACTTAGAACTGGGAAACTTGAGCTTTTTAATCATTTTAAAGGAAAAGAAAAATACTTTCTTCCTTATCTTACTCTGTCTAGGCCATCTCCCTCACAACTGTTGCTAATTTTCTGTGGTTCCTTCCTTGCAAATATAAATTGCTTTGTGTGTCTCTTTATCCCCACCTTAGATTAATTTATTTATTCTTACTTTCCTTATATACAGTTAGAGAGATGCCCAATCATATGCAAATGCTGTCTCCAAACACACCTGTGGCTGGGTAAATTTTACCCAGCTAGCTGCTATAGCTATGAGAACATTCCTTAGCCAAATTGAACTTCCCTTAGTCCAACTGCTCTCCCACATGCCCCTTTATCTTATTTCCCTATTTAATCCTTTTTTAAAGTGAAAGGTATCAGATTAACAGCCCTGAAAAATGAAGTCCTTGGTTCATTTGGAGAACAGGTATGTCAGCAACAGAAAATTGCTTATGTCAGTCAACATGCCTCAATCCTGAAGTGAAGGGACCAGATTTATGGGAAGGAGAAAGTTCATTCTCCATGTTAGTACACCTTGTAGAGAAGCTAAGGCTTGAATTAACAAAGGTGCTAGTTTGTGGTGGACACTGTACAGGGATTGTGTATTAATTCTAATATATAGCAGTAAACAGACTTCACCATTTGGTAATTACCAACCTGGTTCAGATTGGAACTGCTAGCCTCTCAGCTGAAGGTTTTGCATCCAGTTACAATCTTTTGATTCATTTAAATCCTATACCTTTTCTAATGAAAACCATCCCCTAAATACAATCCCTCTCCCTCTGAGCTATAGTAATTTTCAGCTGTGTTTGGTCTCAGCTACTGCTATCTTTAAGATAACACGAAACATCCTGTTTGTTTGATGGCAGGATGTGGTGAACTTCAAGCTGGGGAGCAAATAGTTCTTTTTATAGGGGACCTTTACCAGCATGATCTTCACTGTTAGCTAGCCCTTTTTCTCCCAACAAACAAGCAGCTGTTAGCCCTAAGGAGCCTATTTTGAACACCAACATCTTATTCTTGCAGGCTGCAACTCTTTCTTTCAGATAGTTAAATGTTTGGCTCATTTTTGTCATCTTCTCGTTTCCTTTTTAGGAATTCCCATTCGTTTCAGAGTGACTTTCAAGGCATTGTCCAAACTTCTCCCACAGTTTTACTGGTACTATAATCCTGTGTACAAACTGACTGCTGCTGATAGCCTGTAAGGTAAAACACATCATAGACCCGAATACACTCACACAAAGTAACAAATAAGATCAGCGATTGCAGGCACACTGAAAGTAAAAAAGAACCAAACCAAACAGCTCCTTTCACACACATTGACCACTATGAGAACATACAGAAACAGTGCCTAGTGGATATACTGAACTCACCCAAAGTTGGCAATACTTTGCCTCCCTAAATCTTTAGTGGAATGGGTAAAGGAAAAAGGAGTGTCACACCTATTCTCTCACTCCTGAGGAGGTAGCACAGCCTCACAATTTGATTTTCCTCAGCTGCAAGGAGATGGATAGCAGAAGTCTTGGAAACAGGAAATTATCTAGGATGGCTAAGATCCATTTTAAAGGAACAGAACAACTGGGCCCTGGAACAGTTGTATCACAAAATTAGGAGACCTAGAGACTCAATCCTGTTTCTGTCAGTCAATGGAAGTTTTGCCAATGAATTCTATAGAAGTAGAATCAGATCCTAAGTGAAGATCAAGGAAGATGTTTACATAGTTGTCAGTCCATTTTGGGAAGTATGGGTAGGATAACTGAGCGAATAGGTTGTTATATGAACAATTTCCTTTGCAGCAATGAGCTGTGTAGAGTAACCAAAGAAGAGTAGGAAACAGAACATCTTAATTTTATTATGTGGTTCAGATGCAACAGTACTTACTGAGTACTTTTATTCATATATCGTTGCACCAATTTCAGTGGGAAGTCTGAGTACAATCCAAATAAGGACTTCAAGATTTGTCCTACAGGAAAACTGTTGTTCTAGCGAATCTTGTCCCATCTCTATATTATCTGTGCTGAGGTAATTAGTCACCATGGACTCTCAATCTGAGACGGAGGGTTTCATTAGTAATGTTTGGCAGAGATGGTTTGCAAGTGTTTTTTTTTTATCCTAATTTAGGGCAATTCTTATGTTTTTAGAAATGCTAAAGTTGATAAAATCCATTGTTTGTAGGTTCTAACTTTGTTTTATATATAGTAATTGTTTTGACAGGAGTAATTTCTAGTAGTTGAACCAATTGTTTAAAGTGAGAGAAAAAGTTAGGGCAGTCAGTGAGAAGGTTCTTTAGGGCTTGTGAGTGTGTATTAATCACAGGTTTAATTATGTGATATTGTACAAACAGTCTTTGCATGTCTGGTTATGCCCTAGTGCAAATATAATTCCAGCTAAAGCAAGTTTGTCATCAATGTGGTAAAGATTAGCATGATTGTTTAGACTACAAATGAGTTACATTCAGGCGTTCTTTCACTACTGTTAAGCTAACCATAATTAAAAATAGTACCTTTTTAATTATATAGATTTAAATGATAATTAGAGTTTTGTAAAATGCTTGGAACAAATTCCAAAACCATCTAAAACTCACCTGGACTCGAGCAATATTTCAAGCTCGGGCCTTGAACTGAAAATCACTTAAGTCAATCTCTATTCAAGGCAGCACTTTGAACTTAAGTGCTGTCATGAATAGGTAGGCTTTTCTGAATCACAGACTAAATACACTGGCCAGGTTTGTCGAAGGACCACTAAGGCAATATATACAGTTGAATTAAAACTGTGCTAGAACCATATTTAAACATTTACTGTATTCTGGAGAAGTCAAGATATAAATAGCAAGGGTACTGCAGATCAGTGTGTTAGCAGAACTATGCAGGGAAGCTTGCACAACATTTATCAGCCTGCTTCTCTCTAGCTAATATTGTTGTTCTCTCACTCTTTCTTTAGCACCAAAATTAATGAAGACATTAAAATATTTAGCTAAAAACAGCTTATTTCCATGAATATCCTTGAGGAAACATACACTGACCTGAGGATAGGACCTGAGCTATGATTTTGTACAAGCTAGCCCACTCCTTTGTAAATCAATGTAATATGGTTAGGCCCTGTCTGCATTTGAATTTGAAAGTGTTAGCACCTTTCTAGCATAAGCCACATTTAAACATCATTGGACCGAACGTAGTTTGAACTCCATTGTAGATAGGGCCACTGAGATTTGGTGGGAACAAATTTCAAAATGTTTTTCATGTGGTGTTGAAAATGATTTCTAAGAACATTAATACTAAAACCATTTGCTAAACCAGTTCAGGGGAAACGATTGCTTAAAACTATTTTCAGTAATGTTTCAATTTCCTAAGAGAAATGGTTTAATGTTTTGTATCCACAAAATCATAAATAGAACTAGGTTCACTCAAAAACTTCATGAACTTATAGCTTCCTGTCCAAAGTTAATTTTACTAGCTATATTTATGCTGATTATTTTTTAATATTGATGTTCTGCATTAAGCTCCAATACACAAATTTTATTTCCTCTCACCCCTTACTGCCTGGCAGTGTTCTATTGTGTTCCAGAACAATTAACATCAGTTGAACAAAACTTTTAAATATGTTAACTAGTCCATTAACAATTAAAACAGAAAAAGTTACACTTTATGAGTGGTTTATCTGGTTTATCATCCCATAGACCAGTTAATGATGAAATATTCATGACCATTTGTTTGCATTGGTGAGAAAGGGACAATGCAAGGAAGAGAGGGAAATTAGACTAGTATATTCACAACTAACAAATTAATATCCATGTTGTAATTAATTGGCAACACTTTCAGGAAAAAGGAAAGTTTTTGGACCAAGTTCTAATTTGATTAGTTTTATAGCCATGTAATTCAAGAGTAACTAAATCTAAGGCAATCAAAATCTGGACCTCCAAGCTTAACACAGTAACCAACCAGGATGAAGTTTTAGCCTGTTTCCAAAAGCACATATGGAAGAGTTTCCTATTTCATAGAATTAGGGTAGGACTAGTGCTGAGAAAAAAAAGCTTCAGAGTCTAATGATGTTGTTTTTCTGATCCTAGGCTTTACTAACAAAACTAATAAAAATTCTGAGCATGCAACTCTTTTGTTTAAGCCAGCTTTCATGCCTTTAACAGTGAGTAATTATTTTCTGTTTTCTTTGTCAATAAATTCTTCTTATATTTAATCTAAATTAAATGTGACTTTCACTGTTACCTGAGAAAAGTTAAGTCCACGGTCACTTTTGAAAGAAACAGAGCTCTGTCCTCTTTCAAAAGTGACCGTGGACTTAACTTTTCTCAGGTAACAGTGAAAATTTGCAGCCTTCCTCACAGAAGAGCTAGTGGTTACAAGTTGGGCACAGGAAAACACTGCAACTCCATGGCTGTCATCTCAATGCAGAAGCCATTTTTGTATGACTCTGATGTGAAACTCGATGAAATTCAGTGGCTTTGCATGAGTTTTGCTTTGACTTTTTAGCTGAAAGCAAAGGCCAGGGACAGGCTGGGGAAAGAGGGAAATGGTGCAAATGTGAGTGGACTGAAAGCAAATAATATGTTTGCACAAAGCTTTGTAAACTGAAACAACTGAGTTACACACCTCTCTGCTGAAAATGAAAGAAAATCCATGATGGAATGCTTCAGAATCTTGATGTGGGAGGGAGGAAGCAAGAAGAGACTCTCCCTCCTTGGGCAGATAAGGGAAGAGACAGACTGGGAGATGTGAGAGATCAATCCACTTTCAGACAGGATTTACATATTACCAAGAATATTTTAACTTTAGAGTTTCATTTACACCTTATCACATCAGGGCTGATAAATTTAATAATTTATGGGCCAAAAATCTTAGGTTAAAATCAGTAGCGTAGCCAGTGGGGGAGCAGGGGGAGCGGCCACTCCCCCTGTGAGCAGAAGCGGCACCTTAAAAAGAAGCGGCGCCGCTTCCTTGTTAAGCGACGCTTCTTGCACTCACCCGGCGGCACTCCGGGTCTTCGGCGGCATTTCGGCAGCAGGTACCACCGAAGACCCGGACTGAATGAGGACCCGCCGCCAAAGTGCCGCTGAAGACCTGGAGCGCCGCCGGGTGAGTACAGGGGGAGGCGCCTTTTTATAGCGCTGCTCCCCCTGCACTCCGGACCTGGCTGCGCTACTGGTTAAAATAGTGGAAGATGATACCTGTAAGGAAATTTTGTTCCCTAATCAGCAATACAGTATCACTATGTTCTATTTCACAGGGTGTATCTTGGTACTTCAAATCAAACAGCGATTTGAAAGAAACAGCACTACTTATTTGCACAAGATATAGAATAAACACAATTTGCTTTCTACACTCAGGTGCTTCTATTCAGACAATGTTCTTCTGATGTAGCTGTGGAATTAGTCTCTTAGCTGTGCAGCTGCAGAGAGTGCCTCCTAATCCAGTAGGTGTTTCCCCTTTTGAAGTAGCCATCTAAAGCAAGTTTGAGCCTTATTTGATGACTGAAGCCCATCTTCTTACCGAGGCTGGAGTTCCTACTCTCCTACCATTTATAGCAATTGGCCCCGTAGTAGTCTCATTAAAGGATGGAGTGAGTAAGTTCACTCGGCCCCTCCAATATCATAACAAAACATGGGTTCCTCCCTGGTTGCTGGGTCAGTTGCATTATAGGGAAGTATCTTGTAAGAGCTAGAAACCAAAAACAGCTCCTCATAGCAGGAAGCCTTTATGTGGATTGCAGTGATTTCCCTACACCCCCCCCCCTGAATTTTCCCAACCCCCAAACCTCTCCCCCCCCCCCCCCCCCAGTTTTGTGAACTAGTTACATGCAGTGTTGCCACTTTAGTGATTGTTTGGGAATTTGAATTGAAATTGAAACATTAATACACACTTTAAAAGCATATAAAGTGTATGATAAAATACGTGTATCTGAAAAGGTATAATAGATTTTTAAAGTATGAAGACAGACTAGCTTCCTTATACAGCTTGTGTTTTTTGTGACTGTCAGTGCATTCATTTCAGTGATGTTGGCCAACCTAATAATTTCAAATGATGATTTGTAAGCAAAGTCTAAATGAGCTCTCCCTGACAGCTAGTGATTAGCTGGGGACTGGGGGGGGAAAGGCTTCAGGACCAGATTGTATTTACATTCACACCTAATCTACCTACGTATTCAGCAAACAGAGCTGTGTTGCCCAGGTGATAGATTTTGGCTAGGGTTGGGTTACAAATCATTTGCATGTGGGGGGTAATGAAATGTTGTTGTTTTTACTGTACGAGTAAAGGGCAGTAGAACTGTTCTTAGCCTGTGCTGATTGAGGGTATCAAGAGAGAGGGTGGGGACAGGTGTTTTGCTTGATGGTCTGCCTGAGTCACAAGTACTATTTGATCTGCGCCTCTCCACTGTTTAAAGACAGAGCTGATTAGGTTTCATAGAGAGTCTTTTGAAATCTCTGATAATCAGGTCTAAATGCTTAGACCTGCTGTGGGACTGTGTTTCTGTGGAAGAGATGCCCCAGTCTGCACTAGCACTGAGGTTCCCCCCACCCCGAAGAGCTGAAATCACTGAGAGTCGCGTGGAACCACGAGAGACCGACTCACAGAGGTCACAGTGGCAGGTGGCAGCAGAAGGTGACAGTGTGGGGCTTTTGGGGCAGAGCAATAGAGTGAACGGTGCCATGACAAACAACAGCGATCAGAGCATTGGACTTAGGGTGACCAGCTGTCCCAATTTTATAGGGACAGTCCCAATTTTGGGGTCTTTTTCTTATATAGGCTCCTATTACTCCCTACCCCGTCCTGATTTTTCACACTTGCTTTCTGGTCACCCTAATTGGACTATGATTTAGTGACCTTTCTCCAGAAGCTATATTTGTGACTGGTAAACTTATATAAATATGTGTTTCCTAGTAGGACACAATTTTAAAAATGCATTATTTGCCAAGATCATTATCTCACATCATTGCTATCTCAAGAGGTCATTATCTTGGGGAGTTTCTGTACTAAACTTTTTTATTATTATAATTTTTTATGTAACAATGGCTATATTGGGTCAGATCAATGGTCCATCTATCCCAGTATCCTGTCTTCTGACAGTGACTGTTCCAGGTGTTTCAGAGGGAATGAACAGAACAGGGAATCATCGATTGATCCATCCCCTGTTGTCCACTCCCAGCTTCTGGCGAACAGAGGCTAGGGACATTCAGATCATGATGTTCCATCTCTGTCCATCCTGGCTAATAGCCATTGATGGACCAATCCTCCATGAACTTATCTAGTTCTTTTTTGAACCCTGTTATAATTTTGGCCTTCACAATATCCCTGGTAAAAAATTCCATGGGTGATTGTGCATTGTGTGAAGAAATACTTCCTTTAAAACTTTGTTTTAAACTTACTGCCTATTCATTTCATTGGGTGACCCTTGGTTCTTGTGTTTAGTGAAGGGATAAATAACACTTCCTTATTCATTTTCTCCTCACCAATCAAGATTTTTTATAAGACTATCATATCCACTCTTAGTCATCTCTTTTCCAAGCTGAAAAGGCCCAGTCTTCTCTCCTCATATGGAATCTGCTCTATACCCCTAGTTATTTTTGTTGCCTTTCTCTGTACCTTTTTCAATTCCAAGATATCTTTTTTGAGATGATGTGACCAGAACTACACACAGTATTTAAGATGTGGGCTTGTCATGGATTTATATAGTAAAAGCGGAGGAGCTTGGTTTGCCAGACTGATCAGCTAAGCCAATACTGACAACTGTGACAAAGTTCCTCCTCTACCTCGGTGGGTCCTGCGCTTATTGGCGGATTTTGCTTGCCTCAGAGATCTTCCCCTCTAGTAGAATCCACAGTCCAGATTAACTCCTCCTGTGTCTGATCAGGAGTTGGGAGTTTTGGGGGGAACCTGGGCCCACCCTCTACTCCGGGTTCCAGCCCAGGGCCCTGTGGATTGCAGCTGTTTAGAGTGCCTCCTGGAACAACTGCACGACAGCTACAATTCCCTGGGCTACTTCCCCATGGACTTCTCCCAACACCTTCTTTATCCTCACCACAGGATCTTCCAGCAGTATGCCCTCTTACTCTCAGCTCCTAGTGCCTCTTGTTCCCAGCTCCTCACACACAACCTCCTTCCACAGCTCCTGACATGCACCCCTCACTGACTCACTGGGAGGCTTTTGACTAGTTTTCAGCCAGCCCCTGATTGGCTGCAGGTGTCTCAATCAACCTCCCTTTCCTCAATCAACCTCCCTTTCCATTAAGATGGAAAGTTCTTAATTGGCCCCAGGTGTCTTGATTAACCTGGAGCAACTGCCATAAGGTATCAGGGATTTGTTTAGCCTGGGGCTAACATACTGGTTCCTCACCACTTTCCCATAGCCATTTGGCCGGGAAGGAGGTAGAGGGCTGCTGCTGCTCCTCCTCCTGCTGGGGCTGCTGCTGGGCCCTGGGCCCTCCCAGCTGCTGTTTGCTGCTACTCCTGCTCCAGCTTCTCCCCTGGCTGGGCCAGACACCCCTCCCACTACTCTACTCTCTGGTTGCTGGCTGCCTGGCAGCTGAACCCGCCCCCACCCCCAACACCTTGGTTGCTGCTACTCCTGCTGCTGCAGCAACCCCTTGGGGGGGAAGGGGCCTGCTGGCCCTCTCCCCAGAGGAGGGGTGTGAGGGGCCCCTGCTCCAGCCGCTGCTGTGACCACCACCATCTGTGAGGGTCCTGCCTGACCACCAGACCACTGCCTGGAGTTGCTGGAGCTGCCCTATTTGCTGCCAGGAAGCTACTGGAAGAACCAGGAAGACCGTCAGCTGCTGAGGGAGCACAGAGACTCTGCAGACCACCGTGGAGGGGGCCTCCAAGAACTGAGTATGTTTCGAACTGTGCTCTCGTAGTGGGGGTATTGACTGTGTTTGTAGGGGCACAGGGGATGTGGCGTAGAGCCTGCCCCCTGGTTCATCTGTGCCCCCCCCAACCCGCACCACCACCGCTGCCCCCTCCTCCTCCACCACTACCACCTCTGCTGCCTGCTCACCGTCTGCCCTGGTTCCAGCCTCTGGACTCAGCCACTTGCCTGGCTAGCCGAGCCCGTTTCCACCTTTTGGGCCTGAAGCAGCAGCCAGCCCAGCAATTGACTTTGCATGAGCGCACGTGGGTGCACGTGCCCCTCCCCATTCCCCTTGGACTGACCCTCCCCCTCCATCAGCACGCCCCTTGCTTTGTCCCTTGCCACCCGCCCCATTTCCCCTTGCAGCTATCTGGGCCCCTCTCCTTTTTTGGTCCCAGCCCCTTGCTAGTTTCAGTTTTGCCCGCCCCACCCCTCTCCCTCTGCAGCCATGTTTGTTTGCCCTGCCCTAGCCCTGAAACTAGTCCCTTGGTTTTCTGCCCCATTCCCAGTTGGTTGTCTCCCTCCCCCTGAAGCTCCATTTGCCCTGATTAGCCCCCCGCTTTCGTGAACCCACGACCCCTCCCATGCACTTGTGCCCCTCCCCTGTTTAATTTTGACCCTATCTCACTGCACCCCCATGCTGTTATATCATCCCCTCCCCTAGTGCAACAAGAGGAGCCGGATTTCCCATCTTGAGTTGGTGACTGAACCCTACCCCCGCACTAGTCCGAGATGACCCTGAACCCTGTCCCCACTTTTAGTGCCCTCCTCCCCTGCCTGCAGCCTAGCAGGGAGGAGTGGTCACCCCAATTCCTCTCCCCACCCCCCCCCTCAAGAGTTTTCCCTTCCTCCCCTGCTCATCATGGCAGGCGATATGGAGGGAGAAGCCCCTCCAGACGGCACGGCCTCCCCTCCTCCGCCTGTTCCCCCGTCACCCTCCCAAGTCTCTACCTTAACCGCCGCTGCCGAACCACCTGCTCTCGCCCCCGCTGGGGCACCAGCAGCGGCGGACACTGAAGAGACCTCCGCTGCTGCCACGTCCCTTGCCCCCCATGATTCTGGGGAAGCCCCCCCAGCTGGCAGGAAGGGCCAGGGTAAAAAGAAGGGTAAGGGCCCCGCGACAAAGGCCAGGCCCTCCATGGCAGAGGCAGCCACTACTGCTGCGGCCCCGCCACCGGCCACGGCATCCTTCCCTGCTGTTCCCTCTACCAGCTCTGCGGGTGTCCCACCCCCGGCCCCCAGAGCGTACGCCCAGGTGGTGGCAACCCCCCCACCTGCCGCAACATCACCTGACCCGCCCACCCCCTCAGCTACCATCTATAGCGGCCGGGGCCCCTTTTCCACCTTGACCAGGAGGCACGGCGTCCATTGCCTCCTGGTACCCGCCTCGCCCCACGTAGAAACCTATGTGCGGGCGTTGGCGAGGGTGGTGGTGGCCCACGACCATCGTAGCGGCCTCCAAAATGTATGGGAAGGTAGTCTTCTTCCTCGCATCGGAGGCTGCGGCCCAAGAGGCGGTGGAGAAGGGCCTGGCGGTGGGGGGCGTGTTCGTCCCATTAGAGCCGCTGGAGGACTTGGGCGTCCGTCCCTCCCTTCCTCCCCAATGCCGCCCTGTTACCTGCCCTCTCCGCCCTGGGGAGACCCATCTCTGTAGTCAGCCCTCTCCCACTGGGCTGCAAAGACCCCGCCCTCCGTCACATCCTCTCGTTCCGCCGGCAGGTGCAGCTCCAAATGCCGCCGGCTGCACGTGACGGGGAGGCGCTCGAGGGGTCCTTTATGGTCCCCTATCACGGGGCCCGTTACCGGGTGTACTATTCCACGGGGGAGGCTCGGTGCTACCTCTGCCGGGCGATGGGACACGTCCGGAGGGACTGTCCCTTGGCCCGGCAAGGAGGAGCATCCGAGACCCCCGAGCCCCGGCAGGGCGTCGGCCCCGTCATCACCGTCGCTCCTGAATGCCCAGTGCCCAGAGCCGCCCCTCCTCCTTCCAGTCCACCGCTGCTCCCACTCGGGCCCTGCGAGTACCTCCCCCAGTGTGCCCAGACGAGCGGGAGAGGCCCGCCGCGAACAGTCTGCTGAGGCCTGTGGAGGAGGGTGAGGCAGGGATACCGCCGGGCATGGGAGAGGGCCCGCCCCAGAGAGACTTTTCTCTCCCTTATGCTGCCCCACCACTACCTCCCCGAGTCCCTAAGAAATCGCCCCTCCCCCCTGACCCGACCCTTACTAGCCAGCCCCCAGATGATGCCATGGAGTGCTGGGCCTTAGTACAGGGGAAGCGGGGCAAGCGGAAGGCTCGAGCCTTTGCACCGATGCGGAAGCCCCCCGGAAGACCAGGAAGGGGGGCACTGATGCTGAGCCTTCCGCTTTGCCCCCGAGCGGCTTTTGTCCGCCAGAACTGGCTGGGAAAGACGTGGCAGCACCGGAAGGTATTACCGCCCCTCCCTCGGAAGCCCCCGATAGAGCCCCTTCTGCCCCTTTTGTCGACCCTGCGCGCCCTGACCCGAGCATCCCTTCAGGTGCCAGCGGGGAGAACCCCGGGGTGGCAGAAGGTGACCTGCCCTCCATCTATGAGGAGATCGAGGCCCTGGGTCTGACCCCAATCACCCAGGGGGAGGACGACCCTTTAGCAGCAGGCCTCGATCTCAATGACCTCACCCCGGTGCCCCTTTCCCCCCTCTCCCCACACTCCCTACCCTTGACCGCCGGTTCCGCTCCCACCTCCGAGGATCCCCTGGGCTCTTCCACCTGCCCGGTCGCAAGTGACACCTCGCTGACGGCCGCCAAGCCTCCTGAAGCGACGGCCGGTGCCCTGCGGCCGGGACCCGAATCCCAGGGGGTACCCCTCATTGGGGTGGGACAACGGTTCTCCTTCCCAGGCGGGGACCCCACAAATATCTGTCCACCTCCCGATGCCGTGGCTCTACCACAAGCCATCATACTAGAGCCCGGCATCATGGGGGGTCCCCTTCCCAATTCCCAGATCCCTCAGCCACACCAAGAGAGGCCACCTCCCAGTGGCCCAGCTCCTGCGGCTCAGGATCTTCTACCCGTTCCTCAGCCCGGCCCTGCTCATGTCCCTCTCCCTGCCCCTACTTCTGATCCCTGCCCCGCCCCTGATGCCGTCCCAATCTCCTACACCTCCCATGATGACACTGCCGCCCCTGGGGCTGTCTCCCTCCCCTTAACAGAGGATGACCCCCAGGGAGCCGCTCCAGTATTTCCTCATCCCGACCCACCAGGGGCTGCTCTTCTCCCTCCGCCGCCTCCCCCAACTAAGCCGAATTTCGGGTTGGGCCCTAAGGTGCTGGCACAGCAGGAGCTGCATCGAGGGTCCGCCCCTTGCCTGTCCGTTTCGGTGGGCCATAGGGCTGTGTCAGGGGCTCCTTCTTTCGATAGCCGGGAGCCAGTAAACCCGGCCCCCCATACGGTGCGAGAGGAGCTGCGGGAGTTCCTGGAGGACGTCCGGGGCTCCCGCAACAAAGTACAGCTCGCTCTCCAGCGATGGGGGGATTTCCACCAAATCCTCCGGGCCGCGAGGGCCCTCATGGGGGAGGGCAAAAGGACTGGGAAGCAGGCCGCTGCTGCCTACCAATGGGTCCGCCTTTTCCGTGACTCACTACTCACCTACAGGGTGGGTCACGGATTGTTACGCGGCCTGATGGGGGCTGTGAGTTACTCTGCCAGTGAGGATCCCCCCCAGCCCTCCTCATGGCATCTCTCCTCTTCGCAACATTGAACACCCGGGGCTGTAGGATGGGTCTCCGCAGGAGCCAGGTGCTCTCCTTCCTTCGGGAGGGGGGGTACTCTGTAGTATTCCTGCAGGAGACCCATATGGATCCAGCCGCTGAAGACAGCTGGCGGCTGGAATGGGGGGACAGAGCCTACTTCAGCCATCTCTCTGTTCGCCAGGCTGGAGTGGCGACCTTGTTCTCCCCCGACCTACAGCCTGAGGTGCTGGGGGTTGCCGAGGCTGTGCCGGGCCGCCTGCTGCACCTACGGGTCCGTATGGAGGGGCTCGTGGTCAATCTCGTCAACATCTATGCCCCAACACCAGGCCCGGAACAACTTCGTTTCTATCTGCAGGCGTCCATCTTCCTCGGCACCTTGGATCCTCGCGAGTGCCTGGTCCTGGGCGGGGACTTTAACAACACCCTTGAAAAATGGGACCGCTCGGGGATCGAGCAGTGCCCGGCCGCCACGGACGTCCTCAGGGAGATTGTCGAACATCACTCCCTGGTGGACGTCTGGCGCGACAACCACCCGGACGACAGCTCAACCTTCACCTTTGTCCGGGTGGAGGCCCATCGGTCGCACCACTCCCGGTTGGACCACATCTATTTATCACGTTTTCACCTTTCGCGGGCCCACTCCTCCAGCGTCCGGCTGGCCCCGTTCTTTGATCATCATCTCGCTACCGTGACGGCGCCTCTCTGCGCAGAGAGGCCAGGGCCGGCCTATTGGCATTTTAATAACAGTTTGCTGGAGGATGTGAGTTTCATGGTGTCCTTCCGGGAGTTCTGGCTGGCCTGGCGAGGGCAGCGGCATGGCTTTCCCTCAGCGCGGCGATGGTGGGATCTAGGGAAGGTACGCGCCCGGCTCTTCTGCTGTAACTACACCCAGGGCGCCAGCCAACGGAGGGATGCGACGATAGAGCAGTTGGAACGGGAGGTCTTAGAGCTGGAGAGGCGTCTGGCTGCCAGCCCTGAGGATCCATCCCTCTGTGGGGCATGCCGGGAGAAGCGGGAGGAGCTCCGGGAACTCGAAGATCATCGGGCCTGGGGCGCCTTCGTTCGATCCCGCATCCGTCTCCTTCGGGAGATGGATCGCGGCTCCCGCTTCTTCTACGCCCTGGAGAAAAAGAGGGGGGCTAAGAAACACGTCACGTGCCTCCTCGCAGAAGATGGCACCCCCCTCACGGATCCGGTGGAGATGTGCGGGAGGGCCAAGGCCTTCTACGCGAGCCTTTTCTCCCCGGATCCGACCGATCCTAATGCTTGCAGAGTGCTCTGGGACGAACTCCCTACGGTCAGCATGGGCGACCGAGACCGGCTAGAGCTGCCTCTCACTCTGGCCGAGTTCTCGGAAGCCCTCCGTCGCATGCCAACTAATAAATCTCCGAGACTGGACGGGCTGACCGTGGAGTTCTACCGCATGTTCTGGGACGTCCTCGGCCCAGACCTTGTCACCGTCTGGGCCGAGTCCTTGCTGGGCGGGGTCCTCCTTCTTTCATGCAGGCGAGCCGTGCTTGCCTTATTGCCGAAGAAGGGGGACCTCCGTGATTTATGGAATTGGCGTCCCGTCTCGCTCCTCAGCACGGACTATAAAGTCGTAGCAAAGGCCATCTCGCTGCGGCTTGGGTCCGTGCTGGCGGACGTGGTCCACCCAGACCAGACCTACACCGTCCCGGGCCGCACCATTCTCAACAACCTGTATCTGGTCCAGGATCTCTTGGAGCTTGGGTGTAGGGATGGTCTGTCATTCGCCCTCCTGTCTCTGGATCAGGAGAAGGCGTTCGACAGGGTGGATCACGGGTACCTCCTGAGCACTCTGCGAGCGTTTGGCTATGGGCCCCAGTTTGTGAATTTTCTCCAGGTGCAGTACGCCTCCGCAGAGTGTCTGGTCAGGCTCAACTGGACCCTGACAGAGCCGGTCAACTTCGGGAGAGGAGTACGGCAGGGGTGCCCCCTCTCGGGCCATCTGTACGCTCTGGCGATTGAGCCCTTCCTCTGTCTCCTCTGCAGGAGGTTGACGGGGTTGGTGCTCCGAGAGCCGGAGCTGCGGCTGGTCCTGTCGGCATACGCCGACGATGTGCTCCTCCGTGGTCCAGGACCCGGGCGACTTGGTGCAGGTGGAGGCTTGCCAGGCGATCTACTCGGCGGCCTCCTCTGCCCGGGTCAACTGGGTCAAGAGCTCTGGCCTGGTGGTAGGGGACGGGTGTCAGGTGAGCTCCCTCCCACCCGCGCTTCAGGCCATCAGGTGGAGCGCGGGTCCGCTGCTCTATCTCGGCATTTACCTTTCTGCCACGCATCCATCCCCGCCGGAGAACTGGCAAGGTTTAGAGGGCAGGGTGATAGAGCGCATCCGGAGATGGACAGGACTACTCCGATGCCTCTCCTTTCGAGGGAGAGCACTGGTAATCAATCAGTTAGTCCTGTCCATGCTCTGGTACCGGCTCAACACCCTGGTCCCGGCCCCGGGTTTCCTGGCCAACCTCCGGACATCGATTCTGGAGTTCTTTTGGTCAGGACTGCACTGGGTCTCTGCAGGGGTTCTCCATCTTCCTCTGGAGGAGGGTGGGCAGGGCCTGAAGTGTCCACACACTCAGGTCCATGTCTTCCGTCTCCAGGCCCTGCAGAGGCTCCTTTATGGTGCAGGTAGTCCGGCGTGGAGCGTATTGGCACATGCCTTGCTGCGCCGCTTCCGAGGGCTCCGATATGACCGGCAACTCCTTTATCTCCATCCGAGAGGTCTTCCGCGAGACCTCTACGGGCTGCCAGTCTTCTACCAGGACCTCCTCCGGACCTGCAAGCTCTTCTCAGCGACCAGGTCCGTGGCGGCCACCGAGGGGGCAGATCTCCTCGCGGAGCCCCTGCTACACAACCCCCAGCTCCGTGTGCAGGTGGCGGAGTCCCCCTCGGTGCGCCAGAGGTTGGTCCTGGCAGAAGTCACTAGGGTCGGAGACCTCCTGGACTACGACCGGGGAGACTGGCTGGATCCCCTGACGCTTGCTCAGCGCATGGGGCTCTCCAGACCTCGTACTCCCCGGTGCGTACTTCAGGAGACGAAGGCTGCTTTGCTGCCCGCTGCTCAGGTTTACCTCGACCGGGTCCTGCGAGAGGGTACGCCCTGCCCTCCCTTCACCCCAAGCCCTCCGGACCTTTTTATTGGGCCCCTGCCCCGTGGACCCAACTGGGTCCCCGTCCCTTCACGGTGAGCCGGCTGCACGAACTGCAGCCGGTCCGCTTCCAGACCGCGCCAAGGAAACATCTATACACGCTCGTGCTCCACACCCTTCATCTCCTCATCCTCATGTCCCGCCCCGATACGAAATAGCGGGACCTCCTGCCACCTCTAGAGGGTGAGAAGCCCCGGTGGGCCAGCCTTTACTCCTCCTTAGTCCCAAGGCCCGCCGGGGATGTCAGTTGGCGGCTCCTTCATGGAGCCGTGAGCACGGGCGTGTACTTGGCGCGGTTCACCCCAATCCCCGACACATGTCCCTTTTGCGGCGTGAGGGAGACCCTGGCGCACATTTATCTGGAGTGCGCCAGGCTGCAGCCCCTGTTCTGGCTCCTCTTAGACATTTTGTTGAGGTTTTGGTTGCACTTTTCCCCTCACCTTTTTATTTATGCACTTCCAATCCGCGGCCCCACGAAGTCACGGGACCTCCTGGTCAACCTCCTCCTGGTCCTAGCTAAACTGGCCATCTACAAAACCAGGGTGAGGAGGTTGGCCGATGGAGGCTCCTGTGACTGTGGGGCCTATTTTCGATCCTCTGTTCGTTCACGCATCCGGGCAGAGTTCCTCTGGGCAGCATCCACTGGCTCCCTTGACACGTTTGAGGAGCAGTGGGCACTGTCCGGGGTTCTCTGCTCGGTGTCTCCATCTGGTTCACTTCGTTTGACCCTTTGACCGCACTCCCGTTCCTGTTTTGTCATTTTTTGTCCCCCGGAATCACTTGGTATCCAGGTCCTGTGGATCCCTCCCCTTAGGCTGAAGGGGGGGATCCTTTAGCACTTCCCGGATCCCAATAAGAACATACTGGTTCCGTACCACTTTCCTATAGCCATCTGGCCTTGCCCCGTCACACAACCTATATGAAAAGGCTGCAAAACACCAAGCCTCCGGACTGCATCAACATGCAGAAAGCCTTATAAGCCAGTCGCTGTCAAAGCCAATTTTAGAAGAATTTAATGAGGCTGTTAAGAATGCTGGAGACACAACTCAGTTTATGTGGACCAACATGGCTATTGCATCATACTTTCAATTTAAGCAAGAGATACCACACACTACAAACTAGAGGCCTATGTTAAGTGCATTGTCCCTTGTTAATCCTGAAGTTGGACACTGGTTCCGAACAAGACTGGCAAATGCTCACTATCTTTCTACAAAAAACTCAGCTGACTCTCTTGAAACATGTGGTGCAACAGTGAAAGTCTCAGGAGTTGAAAAAGTGAAGAATTCTCTCACTATATTAAAAACATGTGTATACATGGCCGACAAATGCACCAATGCAAATAGGCATCAAGTATTAAGTCATTACATATGTTATCTTGATGTCCGTGGTAGGCCAGTAGATGCATTCTAGATGTTCAGGTTATAGAAGACACATCAGCTGCATCTGTGACATCTTAGAAAAGTTAAATGCTTGTAAATTGAACCCCAAACAGATGGCTGCTTGTGCATTTGATGGAGCTACAAAACTTCTCTGGAAGACATAGTGGAGTACAAGCTTTGCTCAGAGAAAAGCGTAGCCCAAATCTTTCCTAATGCTCACTGTAGAGGCCGTCTACTCCAGCTAGCACTAGTACAAGCTGCAGAATCTTCAAAAGACATTAAAAAGCCATACATTTAATGGCTTTTGTATACTGTTTTTTTCAGCAAGAGTCCAAGAAGACTGAACATTTTGGAAACAAATAGAAGATACACTGGGATTGAAGTTCAAATGAGTCCAACCTGGGAAAACCTGCTGGCTTTCTCATGAGTGATTCTTGGCAGTTGTCTTAAAATTACTGCAACTGTTATTACTGACTTTAGAAAGTATCCACCAAGATAGGACATATCTAAGTAGTGAGGCTGGTGGACTACTTTTGTTACTCAGTTCAGAGAAGACTATCGCCATTCTCTCTCTTGTAAGTCTACTGTTGAAACCACTTGGGTCATTAAACAATGTAATCCAGGCATCTGCTACAACAGTAGTAGATCTTTGTCCAGAAATAGAAGCTATCCTTGGATCAATCAGAGATCCATTGAAAATGTACTGGAAGAAGCAAAGACTTCAGTCCAGAAGTTGACTAATGAAGGTACTTATATTGACTCCATAAGTGAAGAGGACAAGAAGTGTTTGTTAAGCCAGCTGAAAAAGTACAAAGACTTAATTCTTACAAATCTACAATAGAGATTTCTGGCTTCTATTCATCCTCCACGTAGCTTTTACAGATGCCTGTCTTATAAAACACCTACGGTTGAGTGGAGTGAGGCACTACCAGCAATGGGGCTGCTATGTGATCAGGGCAGAATAGAGAATTTTGAACACAAAGTGGAATATCATACGATGAATGAATGAAGATTTAACTTCAACTTCTTTATCATTACTAATGGTTCGACCCAATCTTTGTGCTATGTTTCCTGGGATGAAAGTAGGAATTCATCTCTTGATAATCCCAGTCACAACAGCTACAGTTGAGCATATTTTTTCATCATTGAATAGAATTTTGTGTTCTGAAAGAAGTCGCCTTCTGCCTGATCATGAGCATATCATGAAGGACTGGAAGTAATGGACACACAAGAAGACACCAAAGAGTGCAAAATTACAACAAGAAACCAAGACTGATGTAGTGCTTCATAGTAGGCTTGAGTAGCCAACTTTACGTTTTGTGATGGTTTTAAAACATGAGTTAAATATAATAAAATGGTCGTGAAACATTTTTCAGTTTTTACTATGGTGCCATACAGCGCACCTTCACTCTCTCAGTCTCACCCCTCATCGGCCCTGACACCCCCCCCCCCCCACTGTAAATTCTAACATCCCCCTTAATTTCAATTCCTGGAGAAACCACTGGGATTGACCTCTCACATCTCCAGGGGGGTCTGTCTCTTCCCTTATCTGCCCAAGGAATGAGTTCACTGTAGGTCTCTTCATGCTTCCTCCCACATCAAAATGCTGAAGCATTTCATCCTGGATTTTCCAACATCTGCTTAACATTGTTCTTCAGTGTGGTTGCACCAGAAAGTTAAGCAAAATCTTGCTTGACCCACATTTTTTACAAGAGTTGGCGCTAGTTTTGTAAAAGATTTGGTATTGTGGTGTGGACAGGACCTTACAAAGGGAGAGGCCAGAATAGTCTGTGTAACTGTTTAGGTCCTGAACCACACTGTTTGAGCTCATGTCTATTTGTACCATACGCTTCACGAATAGTACCTTTATACTTTGGAAACATATATTATTTAACACTATTAAGATTTGTACTTCTAGTTATTCTTTCATGCTTTTAACCTGGCAACTTTGAGATACGATCAAGATTTGCAGTAAGAACTGAGAAAGCATCAATCCTCAAAGGGACTGCAGTTTTGTACAGTCATTGATGGAGGAACTGAATTGTGGCTATCCCTAATATAATTTCAGAATCTCTCGTTGATTATTTTTTTACTTTAAATTTAAAGCTAGTTGAAATGAGATTTGTTCACCCATTTTTGTTGTTGTTGCTGTTTTGGAGCTGAAACCTAGTTTTCTTATTTCAATTCATTTTCCAGTTCATACCATTTCCCATACAAACCATTATTTTCTTCAGACATTTTGCTCATCTTTTGTACTTATCAAATCTGTTATATAAAATTCAGGAAAAATCCCACAAGCACATAAAAACAAACCGAAGCAGTATTCCAAATAAGAATGCCCAGGCTTCCTGCCTGAATCTTTTAGACATGGTACCCGTCATTGTATGATCTGTGGTAGTATTGTCTAGGCAGACTCTGCTATTGACCTTGGGAATCGGGGACATATTTTTAGAATATTAATATTTAAAGAATATTTTAATATGTTCCATACCAAACGACACCAATTATGTAAAACAACAATGCTTCACAGATTGCACTGGTTTCCACTTAATTTTTGAGAACATATTGATTGATAAGGCAAAGTTTGAATTTCAATTTTTGATTACACTTTTTTGTTGACATTTTGAATCCTAATGGGATTGTCAGGAAAGGGAATTTAGACAATTCCCCCCCCTTGTCCTCCCTCTTCCCCACCCCCACCCCCCATTTTTGAACCAGGTCTCTGGTTATTTGTGTTTCAGCCAGACTTTTGGAGGTGAGCTGAGACTAGAGCTGAGCAAATAATGGATTTTTTGGTTTGCTGGCCCTTCCTTTAAAAAAAAAAAAATCATTTCAGATCAAGCCATAAACAGATATTTTGAAATTGTTCCAGGTTGAACAAACCATTTAGCTCATCCTAAAATTAAATATTGTGGTTCAATATTGAGCATTTTTTTAAAAAAACTGATTAACTTTATTACAAAACAAAGGACATTTTAAAACCATAATTAAAAAAAAATTAGAACATTTTAATTTTTAAATGTTGAAACAAAACATTTCAGGTTTTTTGGAATTTTTTTAGACTGTTTTCCCCTCACCAGAACAATTAAGCAAAACTGACACACATTCATGAACCATTTTTGTGACCAAATATGCATTTTTCACCCCAAAAAGGCTTGTACAAAAAGTTTTGCCCAGCTCTAGTTGGGATCCTATGTTAATTTCACTGTAATAGGTGGACCCAGAGGGTATGTCTACATTGCAATAAAACACCCTGACTGGCCCAGGTTAGCTGACTCAGACTTGCGGGGCTATAAAATTTCAGTGTATATGCTCAAGTCTGGAGCCCAAGTCTGAACATCTACCCTGCAATTTTAGAGCCCCGCAACTGAGTCCAAGTCAGCTAACCTGGGCTAGCCACAGGTGTTTTGAGTGTAGCCATACTCTTACTTGCTTTCAGCTTCACTGCAGGAGAAACACATGCACAGCACACAGTCCTATCAGCCATTCTCTGTATGTCTGCACTGCAATGTAAGCTCACCGTTAGTAAAACTCAAGTTAGCAGAGCTTTGTTAACCTAAGGCTAGAGCCTCTACACTCAATTTTTAATCCCCAATTGTTGAACCCAGGGATTGTACCCTGCATTATGCTGGCCCCAATCCAACTACCCATATCCCAGACTTCCTAGTGCCCTCCCAAAAGGTAGCCACTCTAGCGCTTTGTTTGTGGTGTAGTGTGAGAACTTGTCCACCAAAATTGACTGTCCAGAGGAGAAAGAACATTGGCCCATGGGATTGCTGAATACTTTTGGTGGACTTCCAGAGCACAAGTCCAATGGGGCTATGTTGACACTGCAAAGTAGTAGGGCTTGAACTCTGGGTCCTGGCTTTACTAAGGCTCGGGCCCTCTACCTGCCATGGAGTCCTGGGATGCTGGGTTATTGGGATTTGTGTGTAAACAGAAGGGAGGTTAGCCTGAGTTTGAACCCTGGAGTTATGTTACAGTGCAGACATACCTTCTAATAGCTGGCAAACTTGTACTGGTAGCAGGGTGTTTAAAGGATTGCTTTTAGCTGTCTTTCCAGTCCTAGGCACGCAACAGCAAAAAAAAGACCGCGTTGGCCAACTAAGCTAGACTCTTATTAAACAGAAGGCAAAAGGGGAGAGAGAGGGAAAAAAGAGAAGAAATAAGGTAGGGGAAGGAAAAGGACACATGAGAGAGCAGGGTTGAGGGTGACACCAGGAACTAGTGTTGCATTCCAGGACGTATTAGAGATTTAGCCCGAACTGATAGATGTGACAATGTCATCTGTGTCCCCCTCTCTGTTCTGGTCAGGACATCTCAGGATCAGTACAATGAAGGTCTAATGGTGGCACAATGGACACTGTGGTCCCCGCAGATAGTGGAGGTGGCAGCCATGGTGGTAAAGCTTCCTCTGTCCAAGACAGTCATCTCCATACACCAATCGTTCTGATTCACACTTGTAATCTTTTTTTTAAGTTACCCCAGAAAGGGGTTGTTGGCTAGAATAACTTGTCCCCTTATTATTCTGTCCACCAACTAGACCTAATTTCCAGTGCACCCATTTTGGTTCATTCATTTCTAGTTCCATTCTCCTCTTGTTTGCCAGTCATAATCTCAACACCATCCTTAAGTGTTAGCAGTAGACCTTTTTGTTTGGATTAATTCAGTCTGTTTCCCTTTTGTACCTTTTGCTAAACAATATTTTATATAAGACTGAGCTGTGCTGTTGTTGCCGTGGCCCATTTAGAGTACAAGCCTCTATACAACAGTACTGTGCAGAGGAGAGCCCTCCACTCTAAAATTTGCTTACCCTTCCCATTCATTGACAGAACCTCAGTTGCTGATTTTCCATGTATGCTATTTAAACCAGGTCTTTTCTGAGGAATTAGATTTGAGCAGTGTGGATTTGTGTGTCATTTTTGTTGACATGGGGCCAAATTCAACCTAGTATAGACACATTCAACGCTGATGCTAGTGGGAAGCAGCTCCATTAACTTCAATGGGTTTACACCCAGACCCCTCAAACTTGAACTTGGCCATTTATAGTTATATTATTATGTTTTTAATTAACTTCTGTACTTATGCTTACAGAATTTTGAAAAGTGTACTCAGTTAAAAAAAAGGCATAATAAAAAGAGGGGTATGGCTGCACTATTGTCTGATGCTTCATTCTTCTGAAGGAGGGATTTTAGCATATATTGAGTGGAATTAACACTCACTAATTATATGGATCCAAAGAAATAATTCTTATTTAGAAATGGCAGAGTGGTTATCCAATTAACCTAGTTTTCAGCTGTGAACTCACCAATCTAGGACTCCCCTCTTCCACCCCACCCCACCCCACCCCCCCAAAAAACCCCAGTGGAATGGTAGATATTTATATTTAACTCTTATTATGCCAGTTTACATTTCCTTACCTCTAGTTTTTGTATTGTGTTTTCCAATTATTTAGTAACCGACTAATAGAAAGTTATGAATAAAATAGAAAACCAAACAAAGACAATGAACTCTTCATTACAGGTTTAAAATAGGGTGGTATATTCTCCAGCTTCTGGAAGAAAATACCCTTTCTCATGAGGTAAGTCCATAATTCTTGTCCAAAGACATCCACCAGCAACATGAGAGTTTGTATGTGAGAATTTCAGGAATAAGGGGAGGCTGAATATTAAAGTTTAAACAAAACATTTTTTCATTGAGCCCAACAGAGAGAAAACTGAACATTTCCCCCTGCCTGTTTTTGGTTCAAATCAGGTGTGGATGTAGTTATTTCAAAGCCAGGAACCAATAGCTATTACTTGAGTCCACTGAACAATCTCCACTGTACATATAAGGAGCCAAATGGACTTCTGTAACCTGACTGTTCTTATCATCCCCTTAGCAATGTACTTCAACGTCAGACAGATGAAGTAGCCCTAGCCAGTAAGTAGAGAACAGTTTAAACTCCAAAAGGGCAGTTACCTTGTCTTTATAGCTTCATAGCGCCATTTCTGAAATATATGGAACATAATAAACAGCAGAGGCCAGTGACTGCAGCACTTGTCAATACAGTAAGGTTTCTGAAAATATTAAACCATGTTACTAGAAACTCTGACGATCATTTTAATCACAAAATTAAGTTGTGCAGAAAAGTAAGACATCCCCGAGCAAAATAAACCCATTTGCGATGTCTGCATCCATGTTTTCTGTGTCTTCCTTCAATTCTGTGGTATGCACCTCTGCAAAATGACTGACAGCCTCTGGGATTGCAAAGATACAAGACCATCCTGCATAGCCAATGAAGCCTGAGCCTAACAGAGAAACAACAATTTAAAGTCTAAGCATCAATGATTATGCTACCAATGTCTTGGTGCCTAAAGTCCCATCCTATTCTAGCAAGAGGAGTTACAACTCTCTCTTGACCATAACAGCCTCACTCCTCCGGGACTGTAGAATTGAAACATCCAAGATGTGCAAGGAATTGGTCCCACAGCTGTGAAACCCCCTTCCACAAGATATTAGAGGACTAGAGATCTGATCACCTTCAGATTAAAATAGCTGACCCACTGTGACATACCAGGGTGCAATCACAACCTATGCGGGACTGTGTCACTCTTGCCCTGCAACCTGGGATTCCTTGTAACTCCGAACCTGTACCACTCACAAATAGCCTGCCAGCACCCAAGTCATTCCCAGATGTGTTTGGGCAACTGCAGCTTGCCAGTCACACTCTGGCTCTCACCAGCCTTGGTTATACTGAAGGGTTACCCCAGCACACGCCAAGTCCCAGGTTTTCCCTCAGAAATGTATATCTTGTACTGCACAGCCCTCTCCTGGACAGTCCAAATACATTAAATCCATTATTCTTTTAAGGGAATAATATACACACACAACTCTCCACCCTAAATGGAGTTACCCATACACTTTAACTTAAACACACTCGATTAGATAGAACAATAACACAAGGTTATTAATGACAAAGAGACAGATTTCATGTGAGTACAAGTAATGAGGCATGAGAGTCAGAAATGGTTACAAGAAAAATAAGGGTAAAACGCTTTCTAGTACCTAACTTAAACTATATTCGGTTTAAAGCAAAGTTTCTCACCACATGCTTCCAACAGCATTACTGACCAAAGTCTTCAGGTCAGGACCCCTCCCCCAGAATCCAGTGACTGTTTCCTTTGTCTTCTCAAAGGAATGAGAAGGGCAGGGAGCAAGAGAGAGAAGGTTTCAGTCCCTCAATGAAAAGCATTTCCAGCTGAGAACCACAGGATCTGGTGGAGGAAAGAGACCTTATGCTGTTTTTTTGCTAATGCAGATCTCTTTGTCCCTGCCTGCTTTCTTGCCAAAGAACGGCCACTTGATAGGTGATGGTCCATCAGCTTTGTTGACACCTACCTGGCTGGGGCATCAGCTTGCCCTTTGTCTCTGAGGAACTGGTTTAGCCTTTCCCCAGACTTATCTTGGAAAAACTCCTAATTTCAGCTTATGTTCATAAGTTTACACATAATGTTGTTACATGTATTCTACCATAATATTACTGATTAGCAAGTTATAAGTTTTCAAATGATACCTCACAAGGCATACCTTGTACAAACATTACCACAATAGTGTGTGGGGTGTGAATACAGGGGTGTGTTCCATCACACCCATCTCTTCTCAGTACTTTACCCCTAAAATTTCCTGAGGGTGGCTTCTGATGTAGTTAAACAAACAAACCAACCAACCTTTGCTCCGTTTCTCAGCACATCACAAGATAAATGGGGAGACTATAATTTTTGGAATAGCTGTTAGTTTTTATAATCCTGATGTCACCGTGATGGAGGCATTTTAAATTCCTGCGTGGGTCAAGCTTTTCTTTCACTGCGTTAAGATCCAATAAGTTTTATGCAGAAAAGGGAGAGGCTGCATGTTTTGGGGAGTAGCTGAGTATTTTCTTAAGGCTAATGTAGGCACAAGCACATTTTCTGAAGGTTTCCTGCTACACTGAATTTTTGTATTATATAGATGCTTTCTTTGTCATGCTGATGAAGATGCTTAGTTGGAAGACTCTGCCTTATATTGGTGGTTTTGTGGTGCTGCCAGGGCTGTGAGAGTGTGTTCTGGCATGTGTAATTTACAGGCATATTACTCCTGCTTGATAAAGACAGCAAACCACAAGGATTTCCTGAGGAGACATTTCCTCAATCAGTGTATGCAGTATCTCATTGTTCTTTTTACAGGGAGTGGCACTTCCTAACTCTGACAATGACATTGTAACCCAAATACATTATCCATTAAAAGCATGTGTAGGGCAGAAGTATGGGGGTTAAAATAATATAGAATAGTTGTGACCACCGTCTTTCTAACTACAGGAGTAATCCATTATTTTAACACCTGTGTTAGGATAGTGAGTTATATGTGTCCAATGAGAGAATGATAAGAACATCCCTAATTATATTAAATAGGATTGAAAAAAGTGATATAAAGTTTCAAGCTACTGGGCATAAGCCAACCACTAACTGATGAGATTAAAGCAGAAGTTTTCCCTAAGGATAGGTGGTTATTCCATAATTGCCCACTACAGGGTTTCCAGTATAAAAAAAAAAAAAATTTAGACACTCAAAACTCTGTATGTGGTACTATCCTACTTGTATATCTCATCCTATATATGCTAAATGATTTAAATTAATAAGCAACTTGACCCTTAATTCCCAATTACTGAAGTTATGTCAAGAAAGATACTTACCTGAAGACCCAGGGAATTTGTACAAAAAATTCATATAGTTGTAGCATTGCTTCAGCTGCATGAGTATTAGCAATGTTGAAAGCTCTAATATAAATGGCTTTCAAACTTCAACAGCTATTTTCAGCACTATGCCAATTATACCTTCTGGGTGCCTGTCTAATTCACACAATGTTGAAAACAGCTGCTGGAGATGGAAAATTGTTTACACTAGTTCCCAACATTGCTAATACTAATGCAGCTGAACCAGTGTTACAACTGTAAGAATTTTTGTACAAATTCCCTGGGTCTTTAGAGATTCCTGGTTAATTAGGTTACTTTTGATTGCATGCTAGTTTTCCAAGCAATGCAGTGGATGCTAATTTAGACGTCTTTCTAATGCAACTAAACCAGAGGTTGGTAAAAATTCTCTCATTTAGACAACACTATAGAGAAAGTGACCTGGGGCTGGCCCCAACTCAAAAAATCATTTAGCTGCTCCCAAACATCACAGCACCTCCTTCCTGTGGGAGTTTGAATTATAGGGTAGCATGGCCTCTCTTTGCAAGTTATTGTGTTAATGATGCAATGTAAGAAAAGCTTGTCCTACCTAACAACTGTTGCTAGATAGGGTGTGGCTAAGAAGCTGCTGGTAATTGAAAAGCCATTTCTCTTTTTTTTACTGTTGAAGTAGATTATCAAGACAATGAAAGCTGACCTACAAAGATAAGAACTTGTTGGGGGTGGGTTATTAGGAAGTACAGTATAAAGAAGTGCTGAAAGAGGTAAAATCTGCTTGGTTTCTCTTTATAAATAGCAGGACTGTCTGCTCTTCTCTAGTTTTATGAGCAGACTTGTGGGAAGTCTTAGAAATGTAGGTTTGAACATTTCACACCTTAACTGAAGAGGCAGTGGTGCTGAATCTTAGAGCCGTCCTTTCTTCCAAGTGCTTCTCAGTCATTTATGTTAAATAGGTTTTTACAACACAAACCAAAAATAGAGTTTTGAATAGTGGCTGAAATCCTGGCCCCACTGGAGTCAATGGGGCCAGGATTTCACCTGCTGTGAATACAAATAATTTCCTCTCTCATTTAATCAGATTTCTCTTTCTTTGTGCTTGTGATGTCACAATTCTATTTGTCGTCCAGCTGCCATAGAGTTTTCCAAGATAGACAAGACCTGAATTTCTAATGTAAAAGACAAAACACCACACACTTAAGGTCTTCTTTAGACATTGTAAAGAAGGAGGGAGGGCACACATTCCAATTTATTTTTCTTTACAGGTCACTTTTAAGACAATTAAATCAGCATTACTAACCTACATGCATCTACTTGACATTCATGTGTCTCTTCAGGAGAGTGGTATCTAAGCTGCTAAATTCAAATCCATATCTGAGCTATCTCAGAGTTTGGATCTGGGGTTTTGGTTTGCACACTACTTTGCTTTTAAAGTTTTTATTTCATATACAGTTTTATCTTCTTTTTGGGAAGGTCATTTAAATGAAAGAAGTGTTGAATTCTCGATTTTAGTAATTATTGTGTGATGACTTCTGACTGTCTTTATGTTATTTTAGGTTTAAAAAAATGTAACAACAATAACAGGCAAAGGAATCAATTTCTTCAGTCATAGCTTTGCCTTACAGGGCAGAA
Organism: Chelydra serpentina; assembly: GCA_037349315.1. Taxonomy (NCBI): domain Eukaryota; kingdom Metazoa; phylum Chordata; order Testudines; family Chelydridae; genus Chelydra; species Chelydra serpentina. Next base: position 1,874,036 of record JBAIAC010000014.1, read on the forward strand.
TTAGGTATTCAATATGCAGAGCACCTATTGCATTACATAAGAATGCAATGAACTGGCTGCAGCATTGGTCCTATTAACTAGCTTTGCTGTAAAGTCTCATTTAGGCTGGAGCAGGGAGGATGTGAATAGATTGTTATTCTAAATTATGATTATTATAGTAAAAAATAATTAGTCCCTTCTTTAATACCTTAATGCATAGTAAAAGAACAAAGGGTCATTTGATCAAATGAATAGCTTGGCATAAACAAATGAAAAGAAATACCACTTTACATTCCATCAAATCAACCTGTGGAATTCACAGCAACGATCAAATGCTGTGGCTGGAATTTTAAAGTTACTGGATAACGTCCATATTTATGTAATTAAATCTCATGGATTATAGTACCAGCTGGAATCAGGAAGGAATTTTTGCCATTGTGTACCTCAATGTACAATGAAATCTAGATACATTGCAGGAGTGTTTTGTCTTTGAAGCATCCAAGTATTTGTCACTGATATTGTCATACTGGGCTTGGTAGACAAATTGCTTAGTATGACACGTTTTCGTACTTCACTAAAAAAAATTCTCATTAGGTTCGCATTGCCCTAAAATAAATTACACCCTTGTCTATCATCTTTTTTAAAAGTAACTGCAATATGTTTAATTAAGAAATGTATGGCAAATTGAATATCAGGGGGATATAGTGGGTTAATGCATGAGTTTTTTACTGATGAAGACCCATGTTCTAATTCAGATTGACTCACATGTGACAGGATGACATGAATTTCATTATATAAATCTAGTCTGTAATAGACATAATTAATAATCTCTGTTCAAGGAAAGTCCAGCACTGCAGAATCAAGGGTTGTTGCCTTTTAAGATGTATTTTGAAAGAAAGGAGGTTTTCCATCAGATGTGGTGGGAAAAGAAACTCGAACGGCATCTGTCAACACTGTATTTATCAAAACTCTCATGCTCAAAATATTAAGGGTAAGTCTATACCACCTGCTGGATCGGCGGGCAGCGATCGATCCAGTAGGGGTCGATTTATCGCATCTAGTCTAGCGCTCTCCCATCGACTCCTGTACTCCAACGCCACGAGAGGCGCAGGCAGAGTCAACAGGGGAGCAGCAGCAGTCGACTCACCGCAGTGAAGACACCGCGGTGAGTAGGTCTAAGTACGTTGACTTCAGCTACGTTATTCACGTAACTTAGGCCTGGTCTACACTGGGGGGGAATCGATCTAAGACTCATCCAAGTATGAAAACAACATGGAAACAAGGGCATTCATATGTTGTTAAAATTAAAGTTGTTGGGTTGTTTGTTTTTAACTGGAAGTGTGGCACACAACAGAGAAAACAACCATGGGACACAGGAAACAAGAGGAAAACAGGAATGTCAGGCAACAAATGTTCTGTCTTCCATCTTTTCAGTGCTTTGGAGCAAAGGATAGGCTTAGAATCTGAAGTAGTGTGAGGAATGGTATAATATTCTATGTTGCTATTTTAAAATGTGTTGAATTACTTTTCTGAACACTTTCTCTTAAATTGCTCTTAAATTGTCAGAAAACCAGTCAATATCAGGGAACGTTAGGTCAAAGCTTTTGAAAAGTGATCACTTGTTTTTGGGTGCCCAATTTCAGACATTTTTGTATTTGATTTTTTAAAGGTATCAGGCACCCACAACTCCCATACATTTCACTTGGAGATGCAGCTGCCCTGCACTCCTGAAATACAGGCTTGGCAATGTGTCAGACATGTCAAGGTGTCTCAGGTTGGACAACCCTAATCAGTGATCACTCTCAAATTTTTGGTGCCTTTGTTAATTCCATGCAAATTAATAGACAGTTGTTGTAAAATATTTGCTGCAACACTAAACAATGTGGATAAAAAGTCTTTCATAAATGTGTACCTTACAAATATTTACAGATGCATTAAAGAGATGACTTAAAGTTCTGACTTCAATGTAGCTACATTGATTTGCACCAGGTGAGGATCTGGTGTCTGCTCTTTAGCATCATCTTCTTGTCACCTTGTCTATCTTCTCATGTGATTCTACTGTTCCTAGACTCCAGTCTCATGCATATTAGTGGGTGTCATGGTAACAGAGAAATAGCTGCATATAACAGGTTAGAAAAAAACCCAGAACTCCTGAATGTTAGGCAATAGCCAGAAGAAATATTACACTAAAGTAAAAAATAAAAGAGATGTTTTTAAGTGATTTGTGTGTAAGAAAAATTAAACAGTAAATAAACAAACCACTGGGATGTATAACTCAGCATTACTGTGGTTCAGTTATAAACCCTTGTTACGGAACAGTAACACTCACTACAAATTAGCTTGGGACCAAATTCATGCAGATTCTTCTGTGTATGTAGAGGAGTCCTGAGGCTGTTTCTAACTTACCTCAGCTTCAGTTACCTGGCAGAGCACCAAATGCCCCATTCCCCCACCCCCGATGTGCTGCCTACATAAAGTGTATGTGTGTGGTGGGGCAGAGGTGGGAGAGAAATGGGTGGTATAGAGCCAACTACATTGGCTTTGCACCATCCAAGTACTCCTGTGCCAGGAGGACCCTTCTGCTGCCCCTTAAGGGTGGTACAGAGCAGTCAGAACAGGGGCCAAGGATTGAGGCCGATATTTATATGGTGATTGGATTCTTTATATAAATGCAGCTTAGAGCTCAAAGAAGGGGGGTGTAAAATTAGTATGAGTTTTTAGTGGATTAGAGGCTTGTTGCTGGAGGGATGAGTGAGGAAAGGAGGGTTTTGAGGAGAGATCTAGAAGAGGAAAGGAATGGTGTATGCTGTACAGGATCAGGGAGAACACCTTATGACTGTGTGTGCAGGGCAGGAGCACCACTTGAGAAGGCACAGGGGCATGTGTGACATGTGAGAGAGGGAACAAACCAAGAAGTAAATTGGTAGAGCATGAGGTGAAACAGAAGTATTGTAGGATGGGTAACCAGAGATGCAGGCATGAGCAGAAATGGGCAGAACCTTGAAAGTGAGGATAAGGTGTATGAAACTTTAGCAGAGTGCATCCAGGTAGAGACTCGGAGAAAGTGGGTAATATGATGAAAGAGGTCAGTGAGGAAGATGAGTTCGATGACAGTATTTTGGATAGACTGGAGGGGAGCAAAGTTGAAAAGCCAGAGAGACAGTGGTTACAGTAGTCAAGTCACAAATTACTGTGGTCCAGTTTATTAATGGAAAGTGGGGGAAATATTTTTTTTTAAAAGAAGGCCGTACACCTCCAACCAATATCTGATCTTTGTGGGCAAAGTCCTGGCCCCCTGGATGCAGATGACTCTAAATTGTGGAACAGACTTGGTTTCACTATGCTGGTGCATGCATCAGGCTGTGGAGAGGACTTTGCTTGCCCTGCTGAGTGTTTCTCTCTGCAGTAATAGGGAGGGAGGTTTAAGGACAGAATGGATAGAGGCAGTGATTTCCCTACACCCCCCCTGAATTTCCCCAACACCCCCCCAGTTTTGTGAACTAGTTACATGCCAATTTAGTGACACCCCCCCAGTAAATTCGAACACCCCCCCCCATTTCAATTCCTGGGGAGGTCACTGGATAGAGGTGTGAATCCGCCACTGCAGGGAGCCACTGATTAAAACCTGTTGAGGAAGAGTGCAGGCACCCTTCTGCAGCTCTGAAACGATAGAAGTAGGCACGGACTGGCTCTTGTTGCGGCCTGGATGAGGGGAGTAGAGGAAACTACATTCCCCTCTGAAGGTCAGCTGAGCAAAGCATGGCGTTATTAGTCTTTGTACAGTGTACCTATTGGGTTCCGGGAAGTGGGCGGGCGGAAGCCCGCCCACTGCTAAAGGACCCCCCCTAATTTAAGGGGAGGATCCACAGGACCTGGAATCCAAATGAGTCCGGGGGACAACTAATGAAATAACAGGGTCAGGGGTGCGGTCACAGGGTTAAAAGAAGGGAGCCTGATGGGGACACCGAGCAGAGAACCCCGGACAGCGCCCACTGCTCCTCAAAGGCGTCAAGGGAGCCAGCGGACGCCGCCCAGAGGAACTCTGCTCGGATGCGTGATCGGACAAGGGATCGGAAACAGGCCCCACAGGCACCGGAGCCTCCATCGGCCAACCTCCTCTCCCTGGTTTTATAGATGGCCAATTTAGCCAGGGCCAGGAGGAGATTGACCAGGAGGTCCCGTGACTTTGTGGGGCCACGGATAGGGAGTGCATAGAGAAGGAGGTGAGGGGAAAAGTGCAGCCAAAATCGTAACAAAAGATTGGTGAGGAGCCGGAATAGGGACTGCAACCTGGCGCACTCCAGGTAGACGTGCACCAGGGTCTCCCTCACACCACAGAAGGGGCAGGTATCTGGGACAGGGGTAAACCGCGCCAAATACACGCCCGTGCTCACGGCCCCATGAAGGAGTCGCCAGCTGACATCCCCGGTGGGCCTCGGTATCAGAGTGGAATAGAGGCTGGCCCACCGGGGCTCCTCACCCTCTAGAGGTGGTAGAAGGTCCCGCCACTTTGTGTCGGGGCGGGACACGAGGGCGAGGAAATGAAGGGTGTGGAGCACGAGCGTGTAGAGGTGCTTCCGTGGCGCGGTTTGAAAACGGACCGGCTGTAAGGTGTGCAGCCGGCTCATGGAGAAGGGGCGGGGAGGCCGGTTGGGTCCACGGGGCAGGGGCCCGATGAAAAGGTCCGGGGGGCCTGGGGTGGAGGGTGGGCGGGGCGTGCCCTCGTGCAGGACCCGGTCGAGATAGACCCGAGCAGCGGGTGGCAGAGCGGCCCTCACCTCCTGGAGTACGCGCCGGGGAGTACAAGGCCTGGAGAGCCCCATGCGCTGAGCAAGCGTCAGGGGATCCAGCCAGTCTCCCCGGTCGTAGTCCAGGAGGTCTCCGACTCTGGTGACTTCTGCCAGGACCAACCTCTGGCGCACCGAGGGGGACTCCGCCGCCTGCACACGAAGCTGGGGGTTGTGTAGCAGGGGCTCCGCGAGGAGATCTGCCCCCTCGGTGGCCGCCACGGACCTGGTCGCTGAGAATAGCTTCCAGGTCCGGAGGAGGTCCTGGTAGAAGACCGGCAGCCCGGAGAGGTCTCGCGGAAGGCCCCTCGGATCGAGATAAAGGAGCTGCCGGTCGTACCGGAGCCCTCGGAAGCGGCGCAGGAAGGCGTGCGCCAGTACGCTCCACGCCGGACTACCTGCACCATAAAGGAGTCTCTGCAGGGCCTGGAGGCGGAAGACACGGACCTGAGTGCGCAGGCACTTCAGGCCCTGCCCACCCTCCTCCAGGGGCAGATGGAGGACCCCTGCAGAGACCCAGTGCAGCCCTGGCCAGAAGAACTCCAGAATCGCCGTCCGGAGGTCGGCCAGGAGACCCGGGGCTGGGACCAGGGTGTTGAGCCGGTACCAGAGCATGGACAGGACTAGTTGATTGAGCACCAGTGCCCTCCCGCGAAGAGAGAGGCACCGGAGTAGTCCTGTCCATTTCCGGAGCCGCTCGGTCACCCTGCCCTGTAAACCGTGCCAGTTCTCCGGCGGAGACGGATGCGTGGCGGAAAGGTAAACGCCGAGATAGAGCAGCGGACCCGCGCTCCACCTGATGGCCTGAAGCGCGGGTGGGAGGGAGCTCGCCTGCCACCCGTCCCCTACCACCAGGCCAGAGCTCTTGACCCAGTTGACCCGGGCAGAGGAGGCCGCCGAGTAGATGGCCTGGCAAGCCTCCACCCGCACCAAGTCGCCCGGGTCCTGGACCACGAGGAGCACATCGTCGGCGTACGCCGACAGGACCAGCCGCAGCTCCGGCTCCCGCAGCACCAACCCCGTCAACCGCCTGCGAAGGAGACAGAGGAAGGGCTCGATCGCCAGAGCGTACAGCTGGCCCGAGAGGGGACACCCCTGCCGTACTCCGCGCCCGAAGCTGACCGGCTCAGTCAGGGTCCAGTTGAGCCTGACCAGACACTCTGCGGAAGCGTACAGCACCTGGAGAAAACCCACAAACTGGGGTCCAAAACCAAACGCTCGCAGAGTGTTCAGGAGATACTTGTGATCCACCCTGTCGAACGCTTTCTCCTGATCCAGGGACAGGAGGGCGAACGACAACCCATCCCTGCACCCAAGCTCCAAGAGATCCCGGACCAGATACAGGTTATCAAAGATGGTACGGCCCGGGACGGTGTAGGTCTGGTCGGGGTGGATCACGTCCTCCAGCACGGACCCCAGCCGCAGCGAGATAGCCTTGGCTACGAGTTTGTAGTCCGTGCTGAGGAGCGAGACGGGACGCCAATTCCGTAAATCGCGGAGGTCCCCCTTCTTCGGCAGTAAGGCGAGCACAGCTCGCCTGCACGAGAGAGGGAGGACCCCGCTCTGCAAGGACTCGGCCCAGACGGTGACGAGGTCCGGGCCGAGGACGTCCCAGAACACACGGTAGAACTCCACGGTCAGCCCGTCCATGCCCGGAGATTTATTGGTGGGCATGCGGCGGAGGGCTTCCGAGAACTCAGCCAGAGAGAGAGGCAGCTCTAGCCGGTCCCGGTCACCCGCGCTGACCGTTGGGAGTTGGTCCCAGAGCACTCTGCAAGCGGTGGCATCGGTCGGATCCGGGGAGAAAAGGTTGGCGTAGAAGGTCCTGGCCCTCTCGCACATCTCCACCGGATCCGTGAGGGGGGAGCCGTCCTCTGCCAGAAGGCAGGTGACGTGCTTCTTGGCCCCCCTCCTTTTCTCCAGGGCGTAGAAGAAGCGGGAGCCGCGATCCATCTCCCGAAGGAGGCGGATGCGGGATCGAACAAAAGCGCCCCGGGCCCGGTGGTCTTCGAGGGCCCGGAGCTCCTCCCGCTTCTCCCGGCACGCCCCACAGAGGGATGGATCCTCGGGGCTGGCGGCCAGACGCCTCTCCAGCTCTAAGACCTCCCGCTCCAACTGTTCTATTACCGCATCCCTCCGTCGGCTGGCGCCCCGAGTGTAGTTACGGCAGAAGAGCCGGGCGTGCACCTTCCCCAGGTCCCACCACCGCCGCGCCGAGGGAAAAGCGCGCCGCTGCCCTCGCCAGACCAACCAGAACTCCCGGAAGGACGCCACGAAGCCCACATCCTCCAGCAAGCTGTTGTTGAAATGCCAGTAGGCCGGCCCGGGCCTCTCCGCACAGAGAGAGGCCGTCACGGTGGCTAGGTGGTGATCTGAGAAAGGGGCCGGCCGAATGTCGGAGGAGTGGGCTCGGGAAAGGTGGAAGCGTGACAAGTAAATACGGTCCAACCGCGAGTGGTGCGACCGATGGGCTTCCACCCGGACATAGGTAAAGGTCGAAATGTCGTCCGGGTGGTGGTCGCGCCAGACGTCCACCAGGGAGTGATGGTCGACAATCTCCCGGAGGACGTCCGCGGCGGCCGGGCTCTGCTCGGTCCCCGAGCGGTCCCGCTCCTCGAGGGTGGCATTAAAATCCCCGCCCAGGACCAGGCACTCGTGGGGAGCCAAAGTGCCGAGGAAGGCGGACACCTGCTGATAAAAACATAGCCGCTCCGGGCCCGATGTCGGGGCATAGACATTAACGAGATTGACCACTAGCCCCTCCATGCGGACCCGGAGGTGCAGCAGGCGACCCGGCACAGCCTCGGTAACCCCCAGCACCTCGGGCCGGAGGTTGGGGGAGAACAGGGTAGCCACTCCAGCTGAGCGACCCGTAAGATGGCTAAAGTAAACTCTATCCCCCCACTCCAGCCGCCAGCTGTCTTCGGCGGCCGGATCCGTGTGGGTCTCCTGCAGGAAAACCACAGAGTACCCCCCCTCCCGAAGGAAGGAGAGCACCTGGCACCTGCGGAGACCCATCCGACACCCCCGGGTGTTTAATGTGGCAAAGGTGACAGGTGCCATTAGGAGGGCTGGGGGGGATCCTCATCAGCGGGGACGCTCGCGGCCCCCATTGGGCCGCGCAGCAAACCGTGACCTACCCCGAAGGTAAGCAGGGAGTCGCGGAAGGTGCGGACCCGGTGGTAAGTCGCGGTACTCTGCTTCCCGGTCCCTTTACCCTCCCCCATGAGGGCCCTCGTGGCCCGGAGGATGCGGTTAAAGTCCCCCCAGCGCTGGAGAGCGAGCTGTACCTTGTTGCGGGAGCCGCGGACGTCTTCTAGAAACGCCCGCAGCTCGTCTCGCAGCTCATGGGGGGGCGGGGTCACTGGCCCCTGGTCGCCCTCCACTAGGGCCCCTGACACAGCCCCATGGCCCACAGACAGGCAGGGGGCGGACCCACGACGTGGCGCCCGATGGGCTGGCACCATGTGGCCTGGCTCAGACACCATCTCAAAGGGGGGTGGCGGAGGGAAGAGAGCAACCCCTAGAGGGTCGGGACAGGGAGACACAAAGGCCGCTCCCTGGGGGTCATCCTCTGGGAAAGGAAAGGAGACTGCCCCAGGGGCGGCAACGGCATCGCGAGAGGTGGAGGGGGTAGGGATGGGATCGGGAGTAGGGGCAGGGCAGGGGTCGGGAGTAGAGTTGGGGAGAGGTATAGAGGCCAGATCCAGGGCCCCCGTAGCTGGGACGCTGGGAGGTGGCTCTCCTCCATCGGGCTCAGGAGTCTGAGGGGTGGGAGCGGGGGCCCCAGTGATGCCGGGCTCAGGCTCGATGGCAGGTGAAACAGCCACGGCATCATCAGATGGAGAATGGTTAGCGGGGCCCCCTCCCGGGAAGGAAGTCGATTGCTCCGCGCCAACGAGGGAGACCCCCGGTAAGTCGGGTCCCGGCCGCAAAGCACTGGCCGTCGCCACAGTGGGCTCGGCGGCCATCAGAGGAGTGCCACCCACGGCCGGGCAGGTCAAAGAGTCCAGGGGATCCTCGCAGGTAGGAGAGGAGGCAGGGACCATAGGGAGGGGGCACGGGGAAGGGAGGTCCGGAGTGAGGTCGCTCAGGTCGAGGCCCGCTGGCAGAGGGTCGTCCTCCCCCTGGGTAACCGGGGTCAGACCCAGGGCCTCGATCTCCTCGTAGATAGAGGGGAGATCACACCCCACCACCCCGGGACCCTCCCCGCCATCGCCCGGGGCAACGCTCGCTTCGAGGCTCGCAGGGGCTTCAGCAGGTAAGGGGGCAGGAAGGGCTCCAGCAGAGGACTCCGTAGGAAGGGATTCCATCGGAGGGGCGGTGCTGCCTTCCGGTGCTGCCACGTCTGCCCTTGCCAGTAGTGGTGGACAAATGCCACCCGCGGGGAAAGCGGAGGGCTCGGCATCGGTGCCCCCCTTCCTGGCCTTCCGGGGGGCCTCCGCATCCGATGGCAGGAGCGGAGCTCGAGCCTTCCGCTTGCCCCGCTTTCCCTGTACGAGTGTCCAGCCCTCCATGGCATCATCTGTGGGCTGGTCGACAGGGGTTGGGTCAGGGGGCAAGGATGATGGTTTGGGGACTCGGGGAGGTAACGGCGGGGCAGCACAAGGGGGGGCAGACCCCCTCTGGGGCGGGCCATTTCCCACACCTGGCGTTACCCCTGCCACACCCTCCTCCACGGGCCCCGCCAGAGTGCGTACAACAGAGGCGGGGCTCTCCCGCTCGTCTGGGCGCGCTGGGGGGGGCACCCCCAGGGCCCGAGCGGAAGCAGCGGTGGACTGGGAAGGAGGAGGGGCGGCTCTGGGCGCCGGGCGGTCATGGGCGCCGGCGGTGACGGGGCCGGCACCCTGCCGGGGCTCGGGGGTCTCGGATGCTCCTTCTTGCCGGGCCAAGGGACAGTCCCTCCGGACGTGCCCCAGCGCCCGGCAGAGGTAGCACCGGGCCTCCCCCGTCGAATAATGCACCCGGTAATGGGCCCCTTGGTAGGGGACTAGAAAAGACCCCTCAAGCGCCTCTCCGCCACGCGCCGCCGGCGGCAGTTGAAGATGCACCTGCCGGCGGAACGAGAGGATGTGGCGGAGGGTGGGGTCCTTGCAGCCCAGCGAGAGAGGGCTGAGGATGTTAATAGGTTTCCCCAGGGTGGAGAGGGCAGGCAATAGGGCAGCGTTGGGCAGGAAGGGCGGGACGGAGGTCAGGACTACGCGGACACCCAGGTCCTCCAGCGGCTCCAGGGGGACGAATACGCCCCCCACCGCCAGGCCCTTCTCTACCGCCTCTTGAGCGGCGGCCTCCGAAGCAAGGAAGAATACCGCCTTGCCGTACATCTTGGAGGCCGCCACAATGGCCATGGGCCCCACCACCCTCGCCAACGCCCGCACGTAGGTTTCGATGTGGGGCGAGGCGGGCACCAGGTGGCAGCGGATGCCATGCCTCCTGGTCAAGGTGGGGAAGGGGCCCCGGCCACTAGGGATGGTACCAGAGGCAGTGGCTGGGAGAGAGGACTTGGCAGTTGGCGGGGGGGCCCCCGCCACCTGGGCATATGCTCTGGGGGTTGGAGGGGGGGCGCCCACGGTGCTGGTGGGGGGAACTACAGGGGGTGATGCCGCGGCCGGTGGTGGGGCCGTGGCAGTGGGGGTAGTCCCTGCCATGGAGGGCTTACTCTTTTTAGCGGGGCTCTTCCCCTTCCTTTTTCCCTGCCCCTTCCCGCCAGCTGGGGGTGTTCCCCGCAAATCAGAGGAGGCGAGGGACGTGGCAGCAGCGGAGGTCACCCCCTTGCCTGTCGCTGCCGGCACCCCAACAGGGGCGCTAGAAGGTGGTCTGGCAGCGGCAGTCGAGGTGGAGGCTAGGGGGGACGGCAGCGGGGCAGGCGGAGGAGGAGGGACAGGGTCCGCCACAGGGATTCCACCCGCCATGTCTCCCGCCATGATGGGCGGTAAGGGAGGGAGAGAGACACCAGAGAAAAGCAAGGGGTGGGGGGGGGGGAAAAGGGAAACAGGTCAACCACTCCTCCCCGCTAGGCTGTGGGCAGGGGAGGAGGGTGCCAAACTGGAGGGGGGGCAGATAGGGGGCTAGCAAGGACTCGGGGGGGGGGGGGGTGTCAGTCACCAACAGAAGGTGGACTTCCGGCTCCTCTAGCTGCACTAGGGGAGGGAAGGTTGCAACAACAGCAGGGGGGTGCAGTGATCAACCGAAATGGGGGGAGCTCAAGCGCATGGGAGGGGGCATGGGCACACAAAGGGAGGGGCAAATCAGGGCCAGGAGGGCCGCAAAGGCAGGGGAACGAACAGGCAGAGGGAACAAGGGGCTAGCTGTTGGGCCTGGCCAGGGCAAACGAACCAGGCTACAGCAGGAGAAGGGCGGGGCAGGGCAGGCAAACACACTGAAGCTAATAAGGGGCTGGGACAAAAGGTATGGGGGGGGGCAAATCAGCTTCAGGGGTAAACAGGGCAGGCAGCAAGGGGCAAAGCTGGGGGGTAGTCCGGGGGGGGGGGGGCACGTGCACCCACGTGCGCTTGCAGAAAAGTCAGTGATTGGCTGGCTGGCTGCTGCAGGCCCAAATGGTGGAAACGGGCGCGGCAGGCCAGGCAAGCAGCTGAAACCTGGAGGCAGGAGCTGGAAGCAGATGGTGAGCAGCCAGTGGGGGCAGTGGAGGGGGCAGCGGTGGTGGTGGGGGTTTGGAGGTGGGGGGACACAGATGAACCAGGGGGCAGGCTCCACACCACACCCCCTGTGTCCCCACAAACACAGTCAGGACCCCTCACCACAAAAGCGCAGGTTGAAAGTCACTTAGTCCGTAACGGCCCCCTCCACAGTGGTCTCCAGAGTCTCTGTGTGCTCCCCCAGCAGCCGGTGGTCTTCCCAGTCCTCTTCCTCCTCTAGGCTCCAGGAGCTCCCCAGGACAAATGCAGCAGCAACTGCAGCAGCTCTAGCAACCCTGGCAGCTGGGCAGGAAGGGCCCCCCACAGGTGGTAGTAGTAGAGGGGCCCTGGCTCCTCCTTCTAGAGCGGGGAGGGGAAGGGGGGGGCAGGTCAGCAGAGCCCCCCCCTCACTCACTCACACAGTCAGTTGCAGTCCAGGGAAGGAGCACACCAACCAGCCAGCGGCAGCAGCAGTCCAAAGGAGGTAGAAGGGGCTCCAGCCCACAGCAGCAGTCCAAGGGTGGGAAAGGAGCTCCAGCTAGAAGGGCAGCTAGAGAGGAAGAAGGCTCCAGCCAGCAGCAGCCCAGGGAAGGAAAGGAGAGAGGTCCAGCCAGCAGGACAGCCCAAGCAGACTGATCTCCCTCTGTGTAGCAGAGTGGAACCCTGCTCCTGCCCGGAGGGGCTAGAAATAGCCCTGGGAGAGGGCTGATTGGCAAGGAAGCCACAGGTGTGGCTTGTTAATCAGGGCCCAGCTGGCCCTTATAAGAGGGCAGTGGGCCTGGAGCAGAAGACACACAGACACACTCTCTCTCTGCATTCAGAGAGAGAAGGGCTTGGCTGCAAGGACCTGACTAGGTACCTGGAGTGGAGCAGGGCTGGGGAAAGGCCAAGGGAGCTGGGGAGCTCTGGCCTAGGAAAACCCCAGGCTGCAGGCCTGGCATGGCCAGACCAGGTACTGGGGTTGCAGCGGGTAACCCACGGGTAGGCTGAGGCAGCAGGTCCAAACCCCCTTTGCCTGTGATGAGTGGCTTATACTGCAGTCTGCCCCAGGGCACGGGGGCTAGCTGGTGACTGGCAGTAGCCTACGACTGAGGCGAGGTGGGGGTAGTGGGTTGGGGGTTCCCCTGGGGAAGGGAGACCCAGATATAGGGGTACTGCCAGGGGGCAGCACCCCAGTTAAAAGGGCACCGGGTCCTGGGAGGGACGCGGGCCCAGCGTGGACAGGCGGATCACTGGCCTGCAGAGGGCGCTCCAGGGCTGGACGAGCTAATTCCCGGAGAAACCAGCAGGAGGCGCCGCAGGGGTGAGTCCGACCCTGCTACAGGTGGTGGAGAATGCGGGCATAGACGGTCCGCCCTTGATACAAGGGGCAGGGCAAAGGACTGTGGGACTATTGCCCGGACTGAAGAGTGCAGAAACTGATGGTGGAGAGGATGGACTTCTATTGGAGAGCCTGTGTGGCCCGTCTCGCCGAACAGCAAGCAAGGCTGCTACAGCTGTTGCGGGGGAGGGCACAAGGACCTTGGTGTGGGCCAGGCACCTTGGGCTGGAGGCCAGTGCCAAGGCCTAGAGACTGTTTTGCCTGTGGGCGACCGGGACACTTAAAAAGGGAGTGTCCCTACTGGGAGGGGGCAAGAAGGCTCTGCCCAGAAAAGGCACCCCCTGTGAAGTCAACAGGGGGGCCACGAACTTGTTGGGCCTGTGGGGAACCAGGGCACATGAAGAGGGAGTGCCCTCGGGGGACTCGCAGGGCCCAGGCTAGCCCTGAGGTGGTCAGGGGTGGGCACTGGGTGTGCTTCCTCTGCCACAAGGGGGGCCAGACAAAGCGGCACTGCCCCCTAAGAAGGGGGAGCGCCGAACCAGGGGCCCAGTCTGAGCCTGACCAGGCTGGAGGGACAGGGAAGGCTGGAGCCCCAAACAAAGAATTGTCAGGGGCAGAGAGGCCCCAGCCGATCCTGGGAACCCACACAAGAGCCACGAGGGCTACAGTGGGGACCCAAACCCTTGAAGAGGGAAGCAGGTGGCTCCAAACGATGGAGGGCCTGCGGCATGAGAGGGATTCCTTGCGTGCCCAGCTGAGAGGGATGCTGGGGCGCTAGGGGTCCTCTCCTTACCCCCCCCCCCCCCCAGTGGAGGGGATCTTGAGGTGGGGGGTGTGTAGCAGGGTGGAACCCTGCTCCTGCCCGGAGGGGCTAGAAATAGCCCTGGGAGAGGGCTGATTGGCAAGGAAGCCACAGGTGTGGCTTGTTAATCAGGGCCCAGCTGGCCCTTATAAGAGGGCAGTGGGCCTGGAGCAGAAGACACACAGACACACTCTCTCTCTGCATTCAGAGAGAGAAGGGCTTGGCTGCAAGGACCTGACTAGGTACCTGGAGTGGAGCAGGGCTGGGGAAAGGCCAAGGGAGCTGGGGAGCTCTGGCCTAGGAAAACCCCAGGCTGCAGGCCTGGCATGGCCAGACCAGGTACTGGGGTTGCAGCGGGTAACCCACGGGTAGGCTGAGGCAGCAGGTCCAAACCCCCTTTGCCTGTGATGAGTGGCTTATACTGCAGTCTGCCCCAGGGCACGGGGGCTAGCTGGTGACTGGCAGTAGCCTACGACTGAGGCGAGGTGGGGGTAGTGGGTTGGGGGTTCCCCTGGGGAAGGGAGACCCAGATATAGGGGTACTGCCAGGGGGCAGCACCCCAGTTAAAAGGGCACCGGGTCCTGGGAGGGACGCGGGCCCAGCGTGGACAGGCGGATCACTGGCCTGCAGAGGGCGCTCCAGGGCTGGACGAGCTAATTCCCGGAGAAACCAGCAGGAGGCGCCGCAGGGGTGAGTCCGACCCTGCTACATACAGGTATTGGCTTCAGAATAGGAACAGCATCTGTCATATCTCTCAGATGTTCCTAATTTAATGGAATGTCATTCTTTTTCATCCCTACACTTCACATAAATGTGATGTCCCTAACTTTTAGTATTTATTAATTACATGAGAAATAAAGAATGAAACTGAGGTTATAGGAAAAGTTATTTACACAAGAGGACTCAGTCCCACCCCATTTTATGTTTCCTACACAAATAATTTTTGTGCCCTTCATTTGGGTCTTTGTCACACATTGTGCCCCAAATTGGGATTTTTTCAGGTTGAGAAAAATGGCGCCTGTACACCTGCATCATTTAAGGACAATCAAGGGTTTCATGGAACTCCCAGAGACTTCAGTGGAGAGATACCTGCAGAGTTGAATGGAACTTTGATTGGATCCAAAAGCATCACTTTCCTCTTTCTTATATGTGAGTAAACAAAAATGATCAGTAGATGCTTCAGATTACAGTGGCCTATTCAAGGTTGTGTGCTATTATATGGTGTATTGTCTCTAACTATTCATTTATTAAATTAAAGAACTAGGTAGAGTCTCAAGCCAAGGCACTTGAATCTGTGTCCAAACTTGCCCAAAATCTGAGGGAGAAGTACAGTGCTCCTATACTGTTCTGGACACATTTATATTAAATATTAACTTAAGTCTTGAGTGACTGATCTCACTATTAATGAAGTACAAAATTAATTTTTGTAAAGCAGAACTGTACAGAAAGAGACTTGATTTCTTCTACAGATGGGCCTGAGCTGCAAGTTTTGGATAAATATCTGAACTTTCCCAACATTCAGGGTATATTCAGATAGAGTATTTTGGTTCATCCTAATATTTGCCTTTGCATTTGGCAGTTTGTCTTTAAATCAGATAACACAGAAATTAATCATTTTTAGACTGGTATCTTTCACAAACTGCTTAGTTTTTCTAGCTACTAATGTAGTGTGTTGTGAAATCTCCCTGTAAAGCTATTCATGTTACTGTAGAAATTGGGAAGAAATAGCCATGGCTATATGAAGTGTAACACTGTGTTTAATGTACATCTGATTTACTACAGTTAATAAGTCTTTCATTTGTGTTTAAGTGTCTTCTAAAATAAACATTTCTTATGAACAAAAATTAAATATATTTATCTTTAATGCAACAATATAAAACCTCAGCTTTATGGCCATATTCTCTTAATTTTATTCCCAGCCAATTATTTTCCCTTAGCTACTCCCTTTATCTGTGTTAATATTTGTATACTGTGACAGCCACAGTTCCACAGAGACAGCAATGCCTGCTGCACATTTCCTTATAGTAATGTCATTCAAACACTCCTTGTTACTTCTGCAAAAGGATTTGCAGTTTAATGTCTCTCTCAATTTTCTTTTCCATATATGCAGTTTGAGGAGAATATATTTAGCTCTTAGGACAGTCCCTGCTATGTTTGTTTATACTCAGAAGCCTGATTCTGTTATACAGCACCTATGCGTCTCAAATTAATCCACTGACAAATGTTTCTCCAAATTTTTCTGTATGTATTAGTGAAGTGCATAAAAACCACACTTCCTTACAAATGTTAACTACATTTTTTCTAATCAAAACAGCCATAGCTGTTCTGTAGATTTGGTTTTCCCATTCTTAAATAGTTTAGACTTTCCCATAAAAATCCTTTAAAGATTTATTTTAATCATATTATGTTAATTTTGTGAAACAATTCCACATACTAATCATTGCTTTGATCATTCAGGGCCAAATCCTGCAGTCCTTACTCTGCCAACGCTCCCATTTACTTCAGTGGGTGTTTTACCTGACTGTAGGTTCATGGGGTTTTCTTTTTGTTTGTTTGTTTTTTCTTCAGTGCATAGTAAAACAAAAATCTGCAGGGATTGTATGTAAGAATCTATACAAGAAGTTCTAGTTTGGACTGAAAACATATAAGGAGATGCACTCTCAGTGCTGGCTGGAACTCATGAAAATCATACAACCCTCTGGTTTGGTGAGAGTCAGAGCATCTTGTTTTTCTGTGTGAAAAAAATATTAAGTCAAAAAAGACCCCTCCCTCTTTTTCTTGCTGAACATTTTCCTCAAGCTATGACACTTAACAACAATTTCATCCCTGTCTACTGTTCCCTTATGATTAGCGCTGCCATTAGAGATATGGTCCCCACAGCACGATGAGTCATCTCAGATCTTGACAACTGTAACAATTCCAGACGGTGAGAGTGTCACTGACCCTAATTATCTTTCTAACCAGCATTCTGAACACATTGTCCCCTGATCCATTAGGAATAGACAAGCTTGTAGCCATCCAGATCTGGTTACATTTTGTTGTAAGGTTTGTTTTCTATGGACAGAAAAGAGTGTGAAGTAATATAAATTATAAAAAAACCAACCCCCGCCCCCCCAAAAAACAAACAAATCACAGAGCTGGTAGTTATTATCAGCAATAGTGAGAGAACAAATGTAACCATATAGTAGGATTGTATAACACTGTTAAAAACATTTGCGGAAATACACAATGGAAAACTCAGTTTATGAAGGGAAAACATCTGTGTGATGCCTAATTTTTTGTTGTTGTTTTTGTTTTGGGGTTTTATGAATGGGAGACTTACAGAATAAGGTATTTCAATAGAAAGCTTAAAGCTGCTTAACACTGAATGGCTTTGCCAACTGAAAACAGATAACACTTTTGAAAGTGGCATTCCTCCTAACATTTCTAAACAGCTCTGAATATATTTCACTGATTTGAAAGTATGCATCATAAAAATAGTGTTGGGAGAAGTACTATCATCATCTAACATGGCCATCTAGAATGCTCATTTCACAATATGCCTGTTTAAATTTAATAGTAAATCAACTGAGCACTCACTAAAAAGATGATACAGTGGCTTAATTCTGTGTTATGACTGAATTTAGCTGTTAAATTAATATATGTTCGAGAAAGCCAGGTAAGGGGTCTTTCTGGTAATATTCATTTTTATGTACGGCTCGTTTTTTGTAGGTTTCTCCTTAGGACCATCCCATTTTTCCTGCAGTATTACACAGAGCATGCTGTATTCTGAAATAGAAGCTTTAAACAAAGCAAAAGTGAAGAAGATACCTAACTGTTTTAACCTGAGTAGTGTGTATGCATCTTCCTTACAGAAAGAGAGTGAAAAGGGAATAAACATTAAAAAAATCAGTGTCATAAAATTTACTAAAATTATCTGAAGAGCTCTGTGTAAACAGAAGTTGGTCCAATAAAAGATATTCTCTCAACCACCTACTCTCTCAAATAATCTGAGGCACATAAATTATTTTCAGCAGCACGTGCTGCCTAGCATACATTTGTTACACAAACACCACTCAACAGTGCTCAGGGGGACCAGAAAAGCCTCACAATAGTTCCATAAACTATCCAGATACATATTTACAATCAAGGAGATGTAATGTACTTTATTTTTAAAAAAATATATAGCAAAATAACACAGTGAAAACTAATGTACAAAATCAAAATGATTCCCAATAGAATTCTTCCTGCATAGAGAATGAACTAAATGGCTCTTGCGACTAGGAACTGGAGCTAGTTTTAATGCCCTGCTTTCTGGATCCTGATGACAGGAGCAAAAATATTCTCTTTGCTCTTCACATCAGATGGGCATGGAACAAAAAAGACTTATTTTTATAAGTGAGGCCCAGTGTATTCCACATTCATGGAAGCTTCCATCTATCACAGGATTTTAAGGCAGAGCCTAATCTCTCTCTCTCTCTCTCTCTGTATATATATATATACACACACACCCCTTATGTGCAATATGAACCACATGCAAACTGAGCTAATTCTGTCTCCCTGAGTCTGCAGACAGCTTGAAATGACAGTCCTGAGACATGTGCAATGTTCTACTCTTCTTAATTGCATATTAACTCTGAAAGTGAATTATGACAGTTTAAATGTCACCTTTTCCTATTTCTATGCTGCTATCTTTAGCAGAAATAACCAGCTAATATGCTTAACTATAGAGCTGGGCAGGAACCAGATTTTCTGTTTCACAGGAAATACCAAGATTTTCAAATGTTTTCCATTCTGAAATTGAATTTCTCACAAAATGAGTTTTAGAAAAAAAAGTTGATTGGGGTCAGTTGACATTTTTTTCTTTATTAAAATCAAAATATTTTGCTCTGATTTTCACCTAATTTTTTTTAAATTATATAAAAATGAATTTCATTTTGATATGAAAAATCAAAATCTTCAATCTGAAAATGTCAAAACAATATGTTTAAACATTATCAAAACACTATTTTGTGTTTTTCTAAATTACATTTTGTTAAAATCTAACTTTTACAAAACATATCAATTGACAGAAATGGCCTTTTTTATTCATTGAAAAACCAGTTTGTCAAAGAATTTCCAACCAGCTGTATTTATCCATATTTGTTGTATGCTGGGGGTAATTGGTTCTTGTCAAGGAGTGGTGTAACAAGAGCACCCCCTAGCCCACACCCAGATGTAGCAGCCAATTAACCCTGACCTATTAGAGGGAGTAGGGAGTCGGGGAAATACAGAGGGCTGCTGGGAGGGGGACAGCTGGATGTGAACTGGGGCCTTGCCTCCAGGTCTGTATGTTGAGACTGTTGGGCTCTGGGAAGAAGGGACCACACTGACTGAAGCTCACCTAACTTTTATTTTGTGGGCCGTGAAATCAGTGCACTAGCCCACAGGTGGCTAGGGTAAAGAACTAGAAATTTAAGTCACCTCCCCCTAACCTTCCCAAAGAAAAGGTTACTCACCTTAGTAACCGGTGTTCTTCGAGATGTGTTGCTCATATCTATTCCAGTTAGGTGTGTGCGCGCGCGCGTGCACGGACGTCGGAAACTTTTACCCTAGCAGCTACCCGTCGGGCCGGCTGGGGAGCCCCCTGGAGTGGCACCGAAATGGCGCTCTATATAGTCCCCTGCCGGCCCGACCCCCCTCCAGTTCCTTCTTGCCAGCTACTCTGACAGTGGGGAAGGTGGGGGGGATGGAATAGATATGAGCAACACATCTCGAAGAACACCGGTTACTAAGGTGAGTAACCTTTTCTTCTTCTTCGAGTGGTTGCTCATATCTATTCCAGTTAGGTGATTCCCAAGCCTTACCTTGGAGGCGGGATCGGAGTTACGGAAAAACAGCTTGTAGGATAGCCCTACCAAAAGCTGCGTCATTACGTGAATGGCGGTTGATGGCGTAGTGCGTCGTAAAGGTGTGCACCGAAGCCCAGGTTGCGGCCCTGCAGATTTCCTGAAGGGGAACGTTGGCCAGGAAAGCCGCCGAGGAAGCTTGCGCTCTCGTAGAGTGGGCTGTGACCGCTGGCATCGGGACCCTCGCCAGGTCGTAGCAGGCACGGATGCAGGCTGTAATCCATGACGATATGCGCTGCGAGGAGACCGGAGCACCTTTCGAGCATTCTGCGAGGGCGACGAACAGCTGGGATGTCTTACGGAACGGCCTTGTGCGTTCAATGTAGAAGGCGAGTGCCCTTCTGACATCCAAGGAATGTAGCCGTTGCTCTTTGGAGTTGGCATGCGGCTTAGGGAAGAAGACAGGTAGAAAAATGTCCTGTGACATGTGGAAGGGCGAGACCACCTTTGGGAGGAAGGACGGATGGGGTCGAAGCTGGACCTTGTCCTTATGGAAGATGGTATACGGAGGGTCACATAGGAGAGCCTTCAGCTCGGATACCCTTCTGGCTGATGTGATAGCCACTAGAAAGGCGACCTTCCACGACAGATAGAGGAGGGAGCAGGAGGCCATTGGCTCAAAAGGAGGGCCTGTAAGTCGAGAGAGGACGAGATTGAGGTCCCATGCTGGAACAGGTGGCTTTATTGAGGGATGAACCTTTTCCAGGCCCTTGAGGAAGCGACGCACCACGGGGTGCGCGAATATTGAGTGGCCCTCTGACCCTGGATGAAAAGCCGAGATGGCCGCAAGGTGGACCTTCAGGGATCCAAGTGCAAGGTGGTTATCCTTGAGATGTAACACGTAGTCCAGAATAGACGGCACGGAGGCAAGGTGTGGAGATATGTGCTGTTGAGCGCACCAGAGAGAGAACCTTTTCCACTTTGCCTCATACGTGAGCCTTGTGGAGGGCTTACGGCTCTCAAGGAGCACTCGTCTAACTGGATCCGAGCAAGCCATCTCCGACCGGTTCAGCCATGAAGTCTCCACGCTGTCAGATGCAACGAATGGAGGTCTGGGTGGAGAAGACGACCGTGATCTTGGGAGATGAGATCGTGGCTGATCGGGAGAGGAATGGGGGGCTGTATCGACAGGTCCATCAGGGTCGGGTACCAGCACTGTCGTGCCCAGGCAGGGGCCACCAGAATGACGTCCGCCTTGTCCCTGCGAATCTTGAGGATGACCTTGTGGAGTAGCGGGAAAGGCGGAAACGCGTAAAGGAGATGACGTGACCACGAGATCGTGAAAGCGTCCGCAAGGGAGCCCGGGCCATGTCCTCTGAAGGAGCAGAAACTCGGGCACTTCCTGTTGGTTCGAGAGGCAAACAGGTCGAGCTGGGGAAAGCCCCAGGTGCGGAAGATTGAATGGATCACGTCTGGGCGTATGGACCATTCGTGGACCAGGAAGCGTCTGCTCAACTGGTCTGCCAGGACATTCTGGACTCCAGGGAGGTAAGACACCTGGAGAGGGACGGAGTGAGTCAAGCAGAGGTCCCACAGCAGAAGGGCTTCGCGGCACAGCGGTGATGATCGAGCCCTGCCCTGCTTGTTCAGGTAGTACATGGCAGTTGTATTGTCTGTGAGAACCTCGACGCAGCGGCCTTGTAGGTGAGCCAGGAACGGTTGGCAAGCTAGACGAATAGCCCTGAGCTCCTTGATATTGATGTGGAGATCGAGCTCGTGCTGGAGCCACATGCCCTGCGTTGTTAGTTGCCCGAGATGAGCGCCCCAACCCAGAGCCGATGCATCTGTTACTAGAGTTAGCGTGGGAAGGGGAGGCTGAAACGGGACCCCTTCGCGTAATGTCAGTGGGTTTAGCCACCACGACAGAGAGTTCAATGTGTGGGGTGGAATTGTGACAACCATGTCCAGCCTGTCTCTGTTGGGTCGATAAACAGAAGCCAGCCACGCTTGCAGTGGACGAAGACGTAAGCAGGCATGTTGGACCACGTACGTGCAGGACGCCATGTGACCCAGCAGCTGAAGGCATTGCCTTGCGGTGGTGGTCGGGAACCGACGAAGCGAAGTAATCAAGTCCACGATGGCGAGGCGACGAGCCTCTGGGAGGAACGCCCGAGCTCTGGTTGCGTCAAGGACCGCTCCGATGAACTGGATGGACTGAGTCGGTTCCAGCACTGACTTGCTGGTGTTTAGGATGATACCAAGGTGAGAGAAGGTGTCCCTGATCATCTGTACGTGCATTTGCACCTGTTGACGGGACCGGCCTCGCACTAGCCAGTCGTCGAGGTATGGGAACACGTGGATGTGGTGGCGGCGAAGAAACGCGGCTACTACTGCCATGCATTTTGTAAAGCCACGGGGGGCCGTGCAGAGGCCGAAAGGAAGCGCTGTGAACTGGAAGTGTGTCTTGCAAACGACGAACCGGAGGAATCGTCTGTGAGCCGGTGTAATGGAGATATGGAAATATGCATCTTTCATATCGAGGGCGGCATACCAGTCCCCAGGGTCCAGGGAAGGGATGATGGTGGCCAGGGAGACCATGCGGAACTTCAGGTTGACGATGTATTTGTTGAGCTTCCTCAGGTCCAGAATGGGTCGTAGACCCCCCTTGGCCTTGGGGACAAGGAAGTAGCGGGAGTAGAAACCCTTTCCCCTGAACTTGTGAGGCACCTCCTCCACCGCTCCGAGTTCGAGGAGCGCTTGTACCTCTTGATAGAGAAGTTGCTCGTGAGAAGGGTCCCTGAAGAGGGATGGAGAGGGAGGGTGGGAGGGAGGGGTAGAGTGGAAGTGGATAGCGTATCCCGCCTCTACTGTCCGTAGGACCCACCGGTCTGATGTAATACGGGACCAGGCATGGTAGAATCGGGACAGGCGATCCAGGAAGGGTAGAGAGGCTGGACTGTGTGGTGGTGGTGAGCCGTCCTCGAAAGTCCCATCAAAATGGGCGCTTCGCGCCCTGTGATGCCTTTTGCTGGCCTCTGTTTTGATCCTGAGAGGGGCGGGAAGGCTTGCGTCGGGTGAAGCTGGTTCTCCGCCGAGAAAAGTCCTGCCTGGGTCTGGGTGGGAAAAACCGCTGCTGGAAATGCGGGGATTTAAATGGTTTCCTGACTGTGGCCACGGTGTGCATCCCCAAGGACTTGATGGTGTTTCTAGTGTCCTTGAGGTTATGCAAGCGGGAGTCAGTCTGGTCCGCGAAGAGGCCTTTACCATCGAAAGGTAAATCCTGGATTGTATTCTGGACCTCAGCAGGTAGCCCGGAAGACTGGAGCCAGGCACTACACCGCATGGAAATACCCGTTGCTAATGTCCTGGCTGCCGCATCTGCAGAGTCTAGGGCGCCTTGCAGGGAGGTGCGGCTCACCAACTTGCCCTCTGCAACCATGGCTTTGAGCTCTGTCTGGGACTCAGGGGGAAGTTGGTCTTGAAATTTTTCAGCCGCCGACCAGGAATTATGGGCATACCTGCTGAGAATCGCCAGTTAGTTGGCGATTCGGAGTGACAGGCCCGCAGTAGAGTAGGTCTTCCTGCCAAAAAGGTCCAGGCGTTTAGAGTCCTTGGACTTAGGGGCGGGGCCTTGCTGACCATGCCTTTCCTTTGCGTTAACCGCATCCACCACCAAGGAGCAAGGCATGGGGTGGGTAAAGAGATACTCGAACCCCTTGTTCGGCACAAAGTATTTCCTCTCCACTCCTCTAGCTGTTGGAGGGATAGAGGAAGGGGTTTGCCAGAGTGTAGTGGCATTGCCGCAGATGGTCTTATTCATTGGCAATGCCACCCTAGAAGGACCTTCTGGCTTCAGGACCTCATCCACCATGGGGTCATCCTGTTCCTCCACAACCTCCTCTATGGGAAGGTTCATGCTGAGAGCCACCCTCCGGAGTAGCTCCTGCAGGACCTTGAAATCCATAGGTGGGGGCAAAGCAGATGATGTGCCTGCCACTGCTTCATCGGGGGATGATGAAGATGTTGAGAGAGGGAGGGGTGGATCTGGCAGGGTATCCCGTTGAACAGCGGGTGAAACCTGTTGGGTAGAGGCAGGTGCCTCGACTGGCACCGATGCAGGGCCTCCAGCAGTAGCCTGGTCCACGGGTGGTCGACTGACGGTGGCCACCGGAGGATGTGTGCGCACCACTGGGTAGGGAGGCAGTGGTGCACCCTGGGCCTGATGATATGCCCAGGGTGTCCAGAATGGCCACTGGGGCTGCCAACCTGCTGACTCAGGGTCTTGCATTGGGGCTACCTGGATCCCCTCAGGCGTCTTAGATGGGCCACGTGAACTGGCCGACGATTGGTCTCTGGACGGCCAGGGTGGGGCGGTGCGCGAGGTGGGGTGATCCCTGGATGGCCTGAAGCGGGAGGAGCGCGAGTCACGTGACTGCGAGCGGGACCGAGAGCGGTAGTGGACTCTGTCGTCCCGATAACGTGGGGACTCACGGTGCCGTGGTGGAGATCGGTGCCGTGGTGACGCCGCTCGGCATGGTGACTCACGGCGCCGGAGTGGAGATCGGTGCCGTGGAGACGCCACTCGGCGTAGAGACTCACGGTGCCGGAGGCTCACGGTATCACGCTGGGGATCGGTGCCGTGGAGAAGATCCTCGGCGCGGCGAGTCCCGGTGCCGTGGGGACTCCTGTCGGCGCGGCGAGTCCCGGTGCCGTGGGGACTCCTCTCGGCGCGGTGAGTCCCGGTGCCGTGGGGACTCCTGTCGGCACGGTGAGTCCCGGTGCCGTGGGGACTCCTGTCGGCGCGGCGAGTCCCGGTGCCTCGATTGGTCATCGCGGTGCCGTGAGTGTCGTGGAGAATCCCGGCGTGGTGGGGATTCTCGATACGGCAGCGAGACTCAGCGTCGAGGGGCTATTCCCCAGTGCGGTGAGTCCCGACGGTGCAGCGACTCCCGGCGTCGAGGCGAACTCCAGCGTGGTGTCTCCGCAGAGGGACGAGCTGGAGGTGGAGAGCGGTGCCGGGATGGCGTCGCGCTCATCCTGGACACCGAGCGGGACCAGGATCTAGCAAGCGAGGACGACCTCGAGCGTGATCGGCTCCGAGGGTCCGGGCTGCGAGTCCAGCGCCACGAGTCGGACCGGCGTCGTGAGTCAGACCGGTGCACCGCCCGGTGCCGGGATTCCGAACGACGCCGGGACTCCGAGCGGCGTGTAGGAGGCTGAAGATGAGCCGACGGTCCAAGAAACACCGGCTTGCCCCTGGAGATGACGGGGGGTCGTGCCGGGGTCGGCGCAGGTACGGGGGACGCCGTCATCTCAATGAGCCCCCGGGCAGCCTCGAAGGTGTCTGGTGTCGAGGGTGCCATGACGACCTCGGGACACGGTGGTGCTTGTGGACGCGGGCTGACATCTGTCTGTTCCGGCACGGTGGAGGGCGGTACTGCACCAGCGTCCGCAGACTTGG
The DNA here is from genome assembly GCA_037349315.1 of Chelydra serpentina. NCBI lineage: Eukaryota > Metazoa > Chordata > Testudines > Chelydridae > Chelydra > Chelydra serpentina. The sequence continues at coordinate 1,898,831 of JBAIAC010000014.1, forward strand.
GAGGCTCTTTCCGTCCCGGTGGGGAAGAGGAGCGGTGCCGAGGACGGTCCCGGGTCCCCGACGCTGCCCGGCCCCGAGGTGGGCGGGAGTCTTTCCGCGGTGCCGTAGCCGGAGGTGCGCTGCGCACCGAGACGCTGGAGCCCGCACCTTGAGAGGGGCAGAGTGCCGCCTCCATTAATAGCTGTCTCAGGCGGATTTCTCTCTCCTTCCTGGTTCGGGGCTTGAAGGATTTACACAGCTTGCACTTGTCAGCTGTGTGAGACTCACCCAGACACCGAAGGCAAGCGTCGTGGGGGTCCCCGGTGGGCATAGGTCTATTGCAGGAAACACACGACTTGAAGCCGTGGGAGGGCATGCCCTATGCCCAGAGGGCTCGGGAGGAGCCCGCGAAAAAACATAGAACTACTAACTACTACAACTATCTAACTAATTACTGAACAATGAAAACTATTAACACTAATTACAATCGATTAACGGATAGCTAGGGAGTAGTGGAGCACTTGCGAACAAGAGACCACTGTTCCAACGACCGTCACGGGCGGTAAGAAGGAACTGGAGGGGGGTCGGGCCGGCAGGGGACTATATAGAGCGCCATTTCGGCGCCACTCCAGGGGGCTCCCCAGCCGGCCCGACAGGTAGCTGCTAGGGTAAAAGTTTCCGACGTCCGTGCACACACCTAACTGGAATAGATATGAGCAACCACTCGAAGAAGAATCTCATGTTACCTCCAATCCTGTCAACAGGTGGAGGGAAAGAGGAATTTCATATCCATTGCCAAAATGCTATTGGGGGCTGAGACCTCAGGCTGCCATCTGGGTGCCCAAAACCCCAAATGCCCCGTGCCCAGCTGCCAAAATATCCCCCTTCCCCCTGACAGTTTCCAAAATACAGTTATGCATTGTCAGTACAAAAAATATGCATGGCATTGAAAATTTGGGGGCAGTGTAGAATAAGTGAATTAATATCAAAATAAATGTCACAGGGTAGTATAGTGTTGTGTATTATTCATGTTCTTATGTACTAAAATCCTCAATTTCTGAATTTACCTAAATCTGCTGTAAAAATTCTAATTCATCCACCCTTGTGTATTCAAGAAACTAGGAGGCTTTGATGCAGAGGTTGAGTTTAGTTTGCCACACAGGATAAGGCCATATTGATGTGGCCTCAGATCCTTTAATCTCCTAAGAATTACATTTCAGATTAACTCTTAGCCTTCATTGCCAGGGGAAGATGACTTCCTAAGGAGAGGATTACATATGTAATATTAATATAATATAGGTTTTTATGTTAATAGAGTTAAAGTTTCTTGGTGGTATGTTGTCCCCTTGCAGCATGTTGGGTTGAGCAAAATTCAGACTTCTGAAAACCAGGAAATGCAGATTTAAGGTTACTCAGGTTATATTTAGAACCAACAGTGAAGGAGATAGACATAAGGGAAGCTGATAGCTGTGTTTCTATCTGTTGTGGTGATTTTATTGTTCTGGCAATAAACAGGAAGAAACAAAAGGGAGTCTCTGCACCAGGTCGGTACAGAGCGCCCAAACATTTAAAGGGGCAAAACATCACATTTCTCCACCCAGCCTTAAAATACTTTCCAAATACATTATCATTTACAGGGCTAACATAAAATCTACCTAAAAGTTGTGAGTGGACTAGCACAGACTCTCAAATTGTAAAGGATTATTCCACCCTGGAATAGAAACTCATTAGCTAAACAAATTATACATTCATATAATAGAATATCAGGGTTGGAAGGGACCTCAGGAGGTCATGTAGTCCAACCCCCTGCTCAAAGCAGGACCAATCCCTAACTAAATCATCCCAGCCAGGGCTTTGTCAAGCCTGACCTTAAAAACTTCTAAGGAAGGAGATTCCACCACCTCCCTAGGTAACCCATTCCAGTGCTTCACCACCCTCCTAGTGAAAGTTTTTCCTAATATCCAACCTAAACCTCCCCCACTGCAACTTGAGACCATTACTCCTTGTTCTGTCATCTGTTACCACTGAGAACAGCCTAGCTCCATCTTCTTTAGAACCCTCTTTCAAGTAATTGAAAGCAGCTGTCAAATCCTCACTCATTCTTCTCTTCTCTAGACTAAATAATTCCAGTTCCCTCAGCCTCTCCTCATAAGTCATGTGCTCCAGCCCCTAATCATTTTTGTTGCCATCCTCTTGGCAATTTTTCCACATCCTTCTTGTAGTGTGGGGCCCAAAACTGGACACAGTACTCCAGATGAGGCCTCACCAATGTCGAATAGATGGGAACGATCATGTCCCTCGACCTGCTGGCAGTGCCCCTACTTATACAGCCCAAAATGCTGTTAGCCTTCTTGGCAACAAGGACACACTGTTGACTCATATCCAGTTTCTCGTCCACTGTAACCCCTAGGTCCTTTTCTGGAGAACTGCTGCCTAGCCATTCGGTCCCTAGTCTGTAGCAGTGCATGGGATTCTTCCGTCCTAAGTGCAGGACTCTGCACTTGTCCTTGTTGAACCTCATCACATTTCTTTTGGCCCAATCCTCTAAGTTGTCTAAGTCCCTCTGTATCCTATCCCTACCCTCCAGCGTATCTACCACTCCTCCCAGTTTAGTGTCATCTGCAAACTTGCTGATGGTGCAATCCATGCCATCCTCTGGATCATTAATGAAGATATTGAACAAAGCTGGCCCCAGGACCGACCCTTGGGGCACTCTGCTTGATACCGGCTGCCAACTAGACATGGAGCCATTGATCACTACCCATTGAGCCCGACAATCTAGCCAGCTTTCTATCCACCTTATAGTCCATTCATCCAGCCCATACTTCTTTAACTCGCTGACAAGAATACTGTGGAAGACCATATCAAAAGCTTTGCTAAAGTCAAGGAATAACATATCCACTGCTTTCCCCTCATCCACAGAGCCAGTTACAGGGGTGGCTCCAGGCACCAGCGCAGCAAGCATGTGCCTGGGGCGACAAGCCGCGGGGGGCGGCTTGCCGGTTGCTGTGAGGGCGGCAGTCAGGCAACCTTCGGCGGCATGCCTATGGGAGGTAATTCAGCGATAATTCGGTGGCGGACACACCCAAGGCGCGGGACCAGCGGATCACCCGCAGAAACGCCACCAAATCCACGTGACCAGCAGATAAATTTGTTAGTCTCTATGGTGCCACAAGGACTTCTCGTTGTTTTTGCTGAGAAGAGAGTGCTTCCCATCCACCGTTTCCATCTCACCCTTCCTCTTTCACTGATACACACACTGGAAACATGACCCAGATCCTCCATAGGATGACATAGGAAATGACCAGGCCAGCGTGAGTGTGCACTCTCAAAGTGGGTAGCTAGGTATTCATCCACTTCTATCCATACTCCTCAGACTTGAGAGAAAAGAGAAAGCAAATGAACGAAAGGAAAACAACCTAAAAATGAATTTCAGGGGTTTCCACTCGATTCAAGGAACAGTAAGGAGCAAAGGAAATTTTTCTTCTACACAGATTTTTAGGCAGGAAAGAAGAGGAATTCTTGTTCATCCATGTCTTCAGAGCTCTCATCTGAGGTCTTGACTATTAAACTTAAAAAAACTAAATGGAGAGTGAGTGAAACCTTCTGGAGGATCCCAAGACCACTTCCTTCCCCTCTAGTGAACCTGTTCGTAATGGACAAAAGTACTGTCCTGTTTTGTTAATCTCTCTGAATCTCTAATTGGAAACTTTACTTCCCCTTAAAAGACCCCAGCAGCTTGGTTGACCTCGGCAGTTTATCAGGTTAAATTTTGGTGAGTAATAAGAATAGCTTCAGAAGTGTTTGATCATTAAAGAGATGACCTCTCTGTTCAGATACAATAGAAAGGTAAAAAGTTAGCCAAGGAGGAATATTGTGGGTGAAATCCTGATCTCACTGAAATCGGTGGGTATTAAATTAGCCATTTTAAAAAATGCAACTGACTTCAAGGGGATGAGAATTTCATGTTGAGTCCGCATTATCTGGAATATCCAAATAGGAATGTAACTGGATCAACAATGAAAGAGGAGGCAGCATAAAGCAGGGTTTCACATTACAATGTAACAATTTTTGGTAAGTGGAAGTGATGTTGAAGTATTTCAACAAGGATGAAAGGTTAATGCACTAACCCATCATTATACTTGCTCTTCTAAATTTTGAATCCTTTATGAGGTTATGCTATATATGTGCTATGGGTGACGCTGCTCCCTTCTTTTTTGTCTGAACAATCTACATAAATAAATACTGTAAACATCCAAAGAATGTCATTGATGGTAGCTACAACCAGGGCAAATAAAAAGGGTGAGGAAAAGATAAGAAGTCTTCCCCAGTGAGAATACTTTTAAAACTCTTTTTTATTCAAAAGTGTTTTTAAAAAAATATGAAACTTTTATAAACAGTTTAACAAAATGATATTCCCACTTTGAAATATTTATATTAAAAGATCACTCAAAATTTGCTGGCACAAACAGCATTTCCATATACTGAAAGTGAATGGAAAATGGATTTTTCATAGACCTTTCTCAGATTCTGCATTATAAAGTATTTTTGCCTATTTTATCCAATTTGCATTGCCCTAATATCTGTATACAAATATTTATGGATTGCTGAAGTGCAAATGCACAGTAGCAAAACATTCATCCTCTTAGACGCAGTCAAATAAATCAAAGAGATCCCTCGTTTTACGATCAAAATATCATGGTACCAATTCACTGTTAGTGGTATTAGCTGTTAGTAACTTATACTGAAGTAACCTCACAGAAGAATTATTTTTATTTCTCAGTTAATGATTCTCTGTGAATACATAGGCATTTCTAATCACTTGTAGGAAAAAGGTAGTTCTTAATTACACTCTTTAATTTATATATTTAATTTTCAATCACTACTTTTCTTTGAGTCAATAACTAACTTAATTTCCCCTCATTTTACTGGACAAATAAGAAGATTATATTATATAATTTTATATTGAATTGTATTGATCAGTGCCTGGTAATTAGCGGAAGATTAAAATTAAAAAGGAGGCAACAATTCCAACAAGTGGGAGGAATGAGTCTACGAGACATTTTGGAATAACATTGTACTAATAATTGTTTTTAAAATACAATATTTTTTTCTCAGTCTATGTTGAGGGGTAATAATGGCATAAAATGGTAGTGGATTAGGTCAAATCAAGTTAGCAATCAGCATTATGTACAAAGAGGCCTAAATTGTGTTCTGATGCCAGTGGGATTTTGATGTTTATAGTCATGTGGCTAATCTAACAGCTGATTGATTATTTTGCAAAATTTAGAGACTATTCATAAAGAAGGAAGAGAAGTCAATCATGGAAGAGGAGCAAACTGGTTTAGCGTAGAAAAAGGCAGAGCTGAAAGAAAGTGGAGGAAGTCAATTATGGTCCCTGAATTCTCTTCAGAAGTACTCAGCAGTGAGACCATCTGAGGAGGTGGAAACAGATGCAGGAAAAGCAAATTTCTGCATGTCTGGATGGACAGTGCTGTGAGAGAAATGAGCAATGGAAACTAATCTGAGGGAGAGGAATGTGATGGTCATAGAGTTGTAAAAGGTGAGGGAAATTAAGAAAGGAAGGAACTGAAAACAGATGAGCAATACAAAAGGTTGATGCAGTGAGCAATATTAAGTAAATGGTGTGTTTGAGAGAAGGAACTCTGAGATTAAGACATGTGAGAACGGTGCTTGGGGAATGCCAAGAAAGCAACCAAAGTGGGGCCTGATTCAAACTTTCTGAGGTCAATGAGCAATGGATTAGGCTGTTGGTAAGTAGAGAAGTCAGTCAAACACAGGAGATCAAAAAAAGAGGAAAGAAAGGAAATGAGCTGTGGAGAAGCTGGATAAATTATCAGTAGGGAAGTTGAAGTCTCCTAGGTTTGAGATGAGAGGAAAAGAATGAGACAGATATTGATGACAGCCACATAAGGAAAGGATAGATGGCATGAGCTCAAACAGGAAGAAGGAGAAAGGGGTGAGTGACAGGAGTGTCATGGAATGGGGAAGACAGGAAAGGGGGGGAGGAGAAGAAAGGGACTGATGGGAAATGAAAAAGGTAGAGCAATCTAGTCAATGCTTGCCCTTTCTCTAAAAATGTTAGACTGGAACTGACTGTCATATAACTCTACAGTTCTTACAACTGTCAATAAATACATCTTATAGCACATTCTCTTCTAGAAATCATCCTACTTTATGCTGTCTTCAGAATTTCTCTTTGCAAGGAGTGAAAAATTCCAGAGTAACATCCATGTTCTAGTTTACTAAGTTGCTAACAGAGTTGAGCAAATACCACAAAAAATGTTCCTGAGAATCAAATTGCTTCAGCTTAATTTGTCATGTTTGTTGTTTTTGACAAATATTCTACTGAACAAATTTACTGTCAAGAGCATTTAGGAAATGTTGGAGAATTTTTGTGAAAAACTAATTTTGAACTCATAAACCTGATTCTCAAAGTTAAACTCATCCAGTCAGGGAAAATGAAGTCACCACAGCTCAGCGGCTGACTACTTGCAATTAACTATTTGGGAACAATGTACAGACCAAATGCTCTTTTAAAAATTGTTCATTTAAGCAAGGAATAAATTCAAGAAGGCAATCTGAGAATGTAAAGAGCAAAAATTCTTCACTGCAAGTTACTCATATTGTTCGAGTTGCTTACCCCCTAACATTTGGGATGGTTGGTGAGGGTTAGATGATACCCTCACTTAAAAACAAACAAACCTGTGCATGGAAAAATATTTTTAAAGTAGTTGTGCCCAAAACAAAATTGGGCACACTTCTCAAAAATATATTGCCCAGGTATGAGATAATGTATTGTAGAAAGTAAAACATTACCCTCAAGTCCTAGCTAAATTTAAATGTAGGACAAAAACCTACATTAACTAATATTCAGTTCCACACTTTGTTACATATTTAAAAAAACCATGGTCGTTAGTTTCAAAAAAGAGGCTAGTGATTTTTTGGGTTCCACAATATTTGGGTGCCCAAATTGTGGCATCTGTAAGAGGCCTGATTTTTAGAAAGTATTGAGCATCCACCCTTTAGCAATCCCCCCTTGAAGGTGTCTCAAGTTGGGTACCCAAAAATTGAGGCATTTGAATCAACTTGTTACTTCTGAAAATCTTGGCCAGGCAGTTTCCGATGCATATGTTCAGAATAGGTTGGTATCAAGTTGTTTGATATTCATCCTGCTTTTCACAGAAAGTACCTTAAACTGAAAAGCCCTAGAGTTCATTATTATTAGGAAATAGCCCTGAGTTGAGAGAACAGCTGATAGAACAGCTCAGAATATCTGGAGGGACCACAGTTCACTGGCTGAGAGGAAATCTTTAAATAAAACTTTCCACTTCTATAGCGCCTTTCTCCTGAGAATCTCAAAACATTTGACAAACCTTAGGTCCTCCTTTGGGGCTTCAGTTGGCTTTAAGGAGCGTCCTCCATGCTGTAGCTTTCAGCAGTTTAATTTTTTAGTGGACATCTAATCTCTTCTGGCAGTCAGAGCCTTTTACTTCATCAATGGAAATCCAACACAATTATTCCACCATTACAAAAAAAGTAAATATGTACCAAAAAAATACAAGATTATGAATTTAGCAGTCTGATTTAAACCAACTAACATAAGGAAATTGAGAGTTAAGGCTACAGTGATGCTGTATGGAGGAACCCTGGTACATGAGCAGTCATACCTATCACAGCCACACACAGATAGAGGACAAGGTGGAACATGGACTGTTCTGAGGACCTTCAGAAATAGGACTGTTCTCGCTATATTAATGTTGAAATGTCATTGCAATGCAAGTTTAAATAAGATCCTTAATCTTACTGTAATGCATTTCCTTGTTTTTATTAGTGACGCCTCCATTACGAAGAATGCATGCAACAGGAAACAACAAAAACCTTTGCTTCTCTTGCTGTTTGAGACGAATTAAGTTCACATCCAGTTCATCTAGTATCTGCGGGATAGGACTATGAGCCTTGTGCATAGCTTCCCTTTAACCAGTTCAGTGCTGTTTGGACTTCATGATTCGCAGTCACTGCATATGTATTAAATAGAGAAACAATTTGTGTCAGTATAGTTTTCCAATTAAGTTTATTCAGCGGTAGTGGTGGGACAGTGTATTGTAATGATGATCTTGTGGACTGAAAATAAACACAGGTCGTAGATTCCATGAAATGAACGTGTTTGTGATACCAGGCAGCATGAGTGGGGCTGATTTGATTTCTGTATTGTCTAAGGAGACTATTCAATGAAAGCTCTCTCCTGTTTCCAGGCAAACCCTGACAAATCATATTTCCCCCCGACACACCCACCCCAGCTTCTGCGCTATGGGAACCATATGGAATTCGTTTTTTTAAATCCATACTTATATAAGCCAAATAGTTTCCTTTTTTCCCCCTTCTGTCCCTGTTGTTTCCACGTAAACAATTTACTTTCTGGTATTTTTTCCAATAACCTGTTTTGTTTATGGTAACACAAAAAGATTTTTCTGTTACTTAGAGTATGTCTACACTGCAAGTGAAGTTATGATTGTAGCATGGCTAGGCATGCCTGTGCTAACTTGGATTCTAGCTAGCATGGGTAACAGCAGTACTGAAGGCATAGTGAAGCAGAATTCAACATAAGCTAGCAGCTCCCGAGTGTACTGTAATTTCCTGCCTTGTGTGCTGAAATCTATAATCGTAATGCTGGATTAACAGGATTTTTAAAAATTTAATAATGGCTGTTTTACTTCATTTATTTGACTTTAATAAAACACATCCTCAAATGAGCTGTTAAAATAGTTATGTATTTTTCTTTCTTCTGTTTATGTGACCCAGGAGGCATTGTCAGCAAAACATGTCTGTTTGGTAAGGTTGAATAACAGAGCTGGATGGGGGACCAATTTATTTATTTTTTGGCAAGAATTCCACGATTTTAATTTCCACTCCAAAATGAAACACAACCAAAACATTTAGAAATTTCCCACAAAATAAAACTCTGAAAAAAATGTAGTTTTGGGTGAATCTAAGCATTTAGTTCTGATTTTGACATTTTACATTTTAAAGGGTTTTTAATATAAAAACAATGAATTTTGTTTGAAAAAATTCTTTCAAAATGAAAAATTGAAATGGTCTGTTCCAAAAATGTTGAAATGGCTTTTTCAGCATGATCAAAAATGCTTCATATAATTTTTTTCAAAACAAAATGTAGTTGAAATCATCGCATTTTTCAAAACATTTGGACTTTTATCAAAGTGGAATTTTCATCCAAAAAAAACAACAACTGACAAAAAAGATCACCACTTCTGTTCAGGAAGGCATTGAAAAGTTGGCTAAGATTCCCTGCATGATTGAATTAAATCTAAAAAAAAAAAGTTACATAATTTAAAAGAAAAATCTGCCTAAATGAGCCCGTCTTCCTGAATTTGGAACTAAATTTTAAAAAATCAATCATAACACTTTGCATTTCAACAATATCCCTCAACTGGGCATCATGGTGTTTTTGCAAATATTAAAAAAACTTCAGACCACAATTAAGGAATGCTTTAATAAAAGTGCCTAACTTCCTCTTGACTTCAATGGCATGTAAATACATGCTTATGTGTGCTTAAATGCTTTCCTGAATAGGGATGTTTTCCTGACTTGTGGTCAAAGCCTCATAACAACACTGTGAAATAGCAATATCCCCATTTTATAGACGGGGAAACTGAGGCAATGACTGGCCCAAAGACATCTTGCCCAAAATCACAGAGGAAATCTGGGACCTAGCAAGGAAAGAACCCAGCTCTCCTGACATAGGATTTGTCTACACTGCCCCACAATTTGGACTCCATGGGTGTGCATAAGAGTCCACTTCAAAGTGCTGTGCTGTAACTTCCCTGTACAGGTTTGTGGCAATGAGCTAAAATGTTCCTAGTATAGTCCTTGTCAGACAGGATTACATTAATGTGAATTAGGAACGTTTTAGTTTGTGCTTTCAGCATCACATGGGGGAGTTACAGTGCAGCACTGTGGCAAGCGCTGTATTCACACACTCCCCAGTCTGAACTGTGGGGCAGGGTAGACATAGCCTCAGATTCTTGTTTTTTTAGCAGGGGCATCCTATAAGACCTATGGTAATACAATATCAAATCAAATTGGTAGGTCAAGCTGATATTTTTGAAAATGAACACTTAAGAAAATGCCAAGAGTTGTAATTCAATGGCTATGTAATTTCAGAGAACAAAATTTATACTAGAGAATGTTATGCCTTAAAAATGTCTTTTGCAGCAGCACTTCCAGTATTGGTATTAGCAGGTGTTTAAGAAATTCTTGGTCTTATTCTATTTGTTAATTCAAGCTATAGTCCGGGCAAGCAAAGACCTACGATAAATCTAACTTTTAGAGAAAGGGTGTGTAGTTATCTTTACAATCCATGGCTTCTCAGTTCTGCTCCCTCCTTCTATATCTGTCATCATGATCAGGGCCGGCTCTACCATTTCTGCTGCCCAAAGCAGCATGCCGAATTGCCGCTGCGGCTGGCAAAAGGGCAGACCTGCCGCCCGAACTGGACACGGACTGCCACCCCTTCAACATTGCCGCCCCAAGCACCAGCTTGAAATGCTGGTGCCTGGAGCCGGCCCTGATCATGATGGGCTCATACACAGGAAGGAACAGAGAAACAGGAAGGCTATTACACATGGTTTTTCACAGTCTGATTGCTAGTGGTTGCATCTTGGACCCAGAATCTAAGCTTTCACTTTTTAAAAGAGTAATTTCTCTTGTCTTTATAGTTGTAAAGGAAATGTCTTCAAATGCAAACAGATGCAGTGGTATCTGCATGAGTCTGCTGACATCCTGGAACAACAGCTTTGAGAGAAATGTGAACTGCCTGAGTAAACTCTGAGGCTAATGATGATGTATTGTCAATACAACTATTTCACTGATCAAGGTATGAAAGAAAGAGATGATCATATTAGGAAGATCTACGTTATCTACTATAAATGGCTTCTCATTTGGTGAATGGAGAGTAGGCTGCAACTCTTATCCCCACCCCAGTCTGATCCCTGAGTGTGACCTGCTCATGGATCTGATCCTTTCTTTCTTGTGACCCATCTCCCATCATCTAAGCTTTTCTGTTTTCTTCTCTTAAAAATATTTTTCAGAGTCCAGATGACTTCCTGTCTCCACTCAGTTTTCATCTTTTCATGCAGGATTGGATATATGAATTGAATGTGGAAGTAGAGTGCGCCAGAAACATAGCTTAACCCCACAAGGTTCTATATATTATTTTAACTAAAGGTTAAACATTAGGGATGGGATTTTAAATGAGCCTAAACAATAATGGGTTTGGAACACAATCCTGGTGGGAGGTTTGGATAGTAACTTCCTCAGTTGGGGAGACAGGATCACACATGAACACTGCAGTTTGTTCTTGGTGTGCATTTCAAGACACCTTGTAAACATTAACCAAACCACCTCTTCCTCCCTCCATAAAACACATCATTTGCTCACCAGGCATGTGACCAATACAACTTCTACCACACAAGCTTTTAAAAATGCCCTTTGATACTAGTTGCTTGCACCCACATTATGATGAAGTAACCTTAGTTTAGCTCATCTGCCATGATAATCTCCCTGGAATAGGGCTATGGGAGAAGAAATCTCCAGGCAAATCTCTCCCTTCCTCCATGCCCCCTCCAGCATCTCATCTGCAAGCATGGAATTTGCTTCCCCACCAAAATGTTCATGGGCTCCACTGCAAAACTGCTGGATCCCCAGGAATCTGTGGAGGCTGAGAACACCCATGAGGAGGCCTTGTGTGGCCTCACAGGCCCCAGTACCCTTTCCCCAGCTGGTTTTTGGCAACTCTTTTCTACTGGAACCACCCCATGGCATCTGGAACTACTGAATGGCATCTATGCAGAACTGTTTGTGCCTCTGTCAGTGTTCATCATTATATATCTTAGAGAGATTAATTACTTCGCCTATCTCTGAAATGCAGCCACCTCTATGGTGGGAATGCAGGAGCATGACAAGAAGTGAAGAATACACGCAATTGAAGCCAATAGGAGCAAATTGAAGAATAGGAGAAATTTTAGGTAGGCAGAACTGAATGGTCAGTTTATTCAGAATACCAGGGTTCATGCCTTTACACTTGTGAAAACTGCCAAGAGAATTTTACTGTCTACCAAGCCATCAGGATTTTGGTTTTTAAATCTAATCTGAATGAAAGCAGCAGAGTGTTTCCCTCCTCCCTTTAATACCATGTAGGAGATTAACTCAGTATTGACTTTGAGGAGAGAGTCTCACCTCCTGAAGCAACAAAACCATTTCTACTGCACTGCTGGTTTTCTTTTAAGGTCTGGCAGGCTTGATCCTACTTGGCTTGTGAGATTGGACAAACTCAGAGCCCAGTACAGTATAGCTGCTGCAGACAAATGAGTTGTGTATTATCATCTCATAATAACTGATCTTAGTAACTACATGCAAAATATAATAATTGTTTACACAAGCCAAAAAGTGTGATAGTCATTCTCAGTCAAGTAGAGCCACCTAGTGGTAAAAGATGAGACTCAATTTATTTTTTTCTTAGGCTGACTGACCTTTCTTTTTGACAGCTCACAAACAACGGATTTTTCAACATGCTCATATTAACACCTTGGGAAATGGCAATTAAAATCTGATCAACTAATGAAATTCTGTTTGCTCCATCTCTCTCTCTCTCTGTCTCACTCTCACATAGGCTTTTTACTGCAGGGTTTTCTGTGGGTGCAAAGCTACAAGTAGACACTTTTTTAAAGATAAAAGAGCATTGAGGCATTTGTCTGAAGAGAAATCAAAGTCTATAATAAATAATTAAATAAATCTACATTAGAAGTAGACAAAGAAGAAAAAAAGATCACATTTTCAAATTACTAATGTTGATAGTGTTTCTTTGAGTAATACAATGGTAGAATTAAAAGTACCTTGTGAAGACATTTGATTCCTTTTCTTCTTCTTTTACAGTAGGTAAACATTCACCTTCAGCTAAGAGAAAAGACAACCACACTGTTACCTTTGGTTATTCTTTCAGACATTTCAAAATTGTGTTCACTTTTAGAGTAGTGACTGTGAACCAGAAAACTCCAGGGTACAGGTATAGTTCTTTTTATCTGTAATATTTTCACATTTATATGTTTTTGTTTGTATGATATAATAATGATATAATTATCAGCTACTTTAAAGTGCCCTGCCCTTGTGGCTGTAGTGGAAGTCCTGGTAACTTTTATGATATTTATTTCAGTTGTTTGTGTGTATATGTATGTATACACATAGGAAGTGCCTTTCCTTGTCCGCATGCATCTTTGCCATAAACTCAGACTGCAAGGGCTATTTGTTAGCTATTCACAGTACAACTATTTGCAATCACATCTGTTATTTCACAAGATTAGTACAGCCAGCAGTTTGGGGTATTTTTGTATGTGGTGATGCTGCTGAAGAAACACGTGAAATGTTTGCTGACTTTTAAAAAATGTATTAACATCTTTTTACAATAAATATTTCCCCATCTACTGTATTTAAAGCAATTGACATAATATTGTTATTATTTAATGTTTATATTGTGGTAGTGCCTACAGACTAACAAGGTCCAAGGACCATCCTGCTAAACACTGTACAAACCTTCAGGAAATTATAGGTTTCTACCAAAAGAGCTTACCATCTGAGAGACAAGATATAATAGGTGGATGAAGCAAACAAGCATTATGGGGCAAGGGATGGGCAACCAAAATATTAGAATATGTGCAATTCTTAGCCAGTCTGGAGCAGTAATCACAATGTGTCACTTGTGTAGCTGTAATCAGGTTGAAGTTAACTCTGTGCATTAAGGAAGAGGTCAGTTTTGAGAACTGACTTGAAGGCGGCTTAGGTGACAAGTTTGAGAATGTTGACTGGGGAGCTCGTCTCATGCACCAGGGGCAGCCTGTGAAAAAGCACAGAGGTGCTTCAAGGAGAAGTGGATCACTGAGAAATTGAGGCTGCCATTAATGGCAGAGCAAAGGTGGAGGCTGACAGCTTGAGAAGCAGTATTTCTGACAGATAAGGTGAATCTAACTGGTGAAGGGCCTAAAAGGCAAAAAGAAGGAGCTTGTGTTTGTTGCACTAGAGGATAAGGAGCCAGTGGAAGGATGCAAAGAGGGGTGATGTAGTCATAGTGATGACCCAGGAAGATGATCCTGGCAGCAGTGTAATGAGTAACTAGTGCTATGGGCTATGAGTAAACAGTGATTTCTCTTAGAATGGCACAATATACAGCACACTGAATACTGAGAGAGCCAGATCTTTTAAAGAGACAAGTATGCACCCCTAAAAAACAACTTTTATTTAAAAATATAAATACAGTACACACGTGTTTAATAAAAGCTTCTACTGAAAATTGAAACCTTTTATGGTATTATATCTATAGAATCCCATCATTTGATAAAAATAAGCACCCAGCCAGCCTAAAATACCCCTGATATTTGCTTTTGCAACTATTCTAGTATTGTAGGCTTAAGATCGGGACTAAATATGTTTTAAGAAAATTAGCAACACAAATATAAAATAGCTCTTGTATTTTTTCTATTCATGGAGGCTACCTCCAGACAAAGAGAGAGAAATGATTGGAGGGTTACCATGTACCATTTTTGTTCATGCTATTCATCCATTTATCGAGCTCTTCCATTTCTATTTCCATAACAGAGGGTGTATCTTCTTCAAAAATAGGACTTGATCCAGGAAACAAAAGATGGGTTAGACAACGTGTTTCACTTAAATAGACATGTAACATAGTATCAATCTTGTATAATTCTGGCCTTAATTGTGGGACACCAATGCTGCTCTAGTGAGTTTACTTTTTGAAGATGAGTCAGCCCAACAGGTAAGAAACAAATAATCATGGCCCGCAAATGGAACAAATGAGTATCTTAACTACACACTGTAGATAGCAAATTAGAAAATAAAGGGTCTGATCCTACCCCGTTGAAATACATAGTGAAACTCCCATTGCTTCAATTAAAGCAAAATAGAGCCCCAAGTTAGAAATGTTATTTCAACCAAGAGGTTGGTTTCAGCAATGACCTAAAAAGAAGAGGTCATAACTATACTAACTACATATTACTAATTTTACTCTTTCCTTTACTGATCATTTTTAGAGACAGCTTTGTGGTTGAAAGACTATTGCTAACTTTATCTTGTATTTTTAGCAAGAGTTAAAGCAGCGGTTTGGGGTCGTGACCCTGTTTTAATGGGGGTCATCAAGGCTAGCTTAGACTTGTTGGGGCCCTAGGCAGCAGGGCTGAGGTTACACCCTGCCAACCTGGGATTGAAGCCCTTTGTCTTCTGCTTTGGTTCCCCCCCCCCCAAGGTGGTGGGGCTTGGGCATTGAGCCCCCCACCCAGGGTGGCAGGGTTCAGGTGTATTTAGGCTTCAGTCCCCCCTCCTAGGGTTGTATAGTAATTTTTGTTGTCAGAAGGGGGTCGCAGTGCAATGAAGTTTGAGAAACCCTGAATTAAAGGGAATCTCCCCCCCTCCCCCCATTTTAATAATTTTCAGCACTTACCATGAGGAAGGATCTCAGTAAAATAAATAATAAAGTAACAACTATCAAATGGATGAGAACTACTCTGCAGCCTGCTTGTTTTTACTGGACATGGGTTATTCAGTTCACATGAGCTCTAGAGAATCTTTACATGCCATGAAATAATGAGCAAGCAAATTTGAAAAATAATTGAACATGACATAAAGCTTATTCTGGGCAGACAGAATTTATGGACAGAGTCAGGAAGCCTGTCCCTGTTACCCAAAGTATAATTGTAATCTGCGGCATCCACATTTACACTAAGAGAACCAATGTTGGCTCATGCCCAAAACAAGTAGTAGGGCTGTAGACAGCAGGCTGGATCAAAGGCCGCATGGCACCTACGCCATACTCCACCTGTGTGGCTGAAATAATCCCAAAAGAAGCCTATAGTCCCTGTCCAGTGCCACCTCCCTCTGCTGCCTGCAGTCTATGTGCTGAAGGATCAGAAATCCCACAGTGGCAGCCAGTTGTACTGTAATCACTAGAGGACCCTGCAAATGTTAGCAGGAGATAATGCACCCTACAATACATCAACCACAAAATACAACAGTGGTTATTATTTGGTGGGACTTGGGGTCTTTTAGCCTCCTCTAGGGTTAATTAATAAGAAAGGGTAAGAGTGCTGAAAGTGCAAAATATAGACTTCTTAAGACGTGCAGGACATACAGTAAATTTAAAACCACAACAATAAGGCCCTAAAAATTAACATGGTCTACTTTAGTAAACAAGCTAGAACAATGAGCAACATCTATAAATGTTACCTTTTGACATTTTCACTTCCCAGTTCATCTGAAATAAAATAAGTTAAAAAGGTGAATTTATAGTTAGCTTTTCTTTAACTATCCATTTTCTCTTAATGTGATATCCCAAATAGCTGGGAAAATTCTGCAGTAGGTTTATTTTAAACACGTAACCGTTTTCAATAAATAACTGGTTATCCTTTATATTAAAACTAAAATGCTTTATACGTTTTCTTCCATTAACCATGTAGTCTGTAGTTTACATAGGTGCTGATTGCTTTTAATCAGTAATTTTCTCTAATGTACTAAAAGACGCTGACCACCAGCAACTCTTGATGAGATGACGGGGGGCACCAGCACGTGATCTCCCCATGTGACTTCTCCCAGCCCAGGGCCCCCGCGCTCTCCCCATCCCCTCCCCACTGCACGTTACGGGGGGCGGGGGGGGGGACTCTGTCGTCCTGCTGCGCCAGCTCCCCCCGGGTATGCTCGGCAGCTGTCCCTAGCAGCCACTCCCCGGAGCCACTCCCGGATGCTGCCCGGTGCAGCACAGCAGCTGCCTGGGAGAGCACCTGGCAGTGGTGGCAGCGGGCTGCTTTCCACCTGGGCTTGGGCTTCTGGGACAGCAGCTGACCGAGTCGGAGCCCCCCGCACGCTCTGCGCGCAGTAGCTGGCTACAAGAGAGCCTGGCTGGGGAGGGAGCAACGGGAGTCAGCTCCCCGCCCAAGCTCGACTTCTGGGGACAGGAGCCGACTCTGAGCATGCCAGGGGGGCGGGAGGGCTCCGGGTTGCTCGGCCACTGTCCCCAGAAGTATCAGAGGGGTAGCCGTGTTAGTCTGGATCTGTAGAAGCGACAAAGGGTCCTGTGGCACCTTATAGACTAACAGAGGTATTGGAGCATAAGCTTTCGTGAATGAATACCCACTTCATCGGTATGAAGCTGAGCCTGGGTGGGGGCAGCCTGTTGCTGCCGCAGCGAGGCACTCTCCCAGTCAGCCGCTGTTCTGCACTGGGCAGCATCCCTGGCACCGTGGCTGGAAGAGTCTCTCGCCCCACCCCTTCCTCTCCCCACCCAAGCTGGCTGCTGGAGGGACACTGGACCCGTGCCCCTCCCATGAGTCGCCTCGCTCTGTCTGGCTTGAGCAGAAATCAGTAGCTGAGGTAAACCTAAGATACAGACCAGTGCACGGGGAGTTAACCTTCAAAATGTGAATAGGACAGGAGCCTGCAAACACAGAGTCCCTTGAACCTAACAGGCTCCAGGAAGGAAAGTGACATTTTGAAAAGTAACAACTGCTTTAAAAATTGGTTTATTGCAAGCTTTGAGACAGACCATGTGTAGTGCACCTATTTATGAATGAAGATCATAGGAGCTGGTTTCCACATTGGAGGAAAAGGTAAAGAAGCTTGAATGACAGCTGAAATCTCAGAATGCTAAATTACAGAGACCAAAGGGAACAACAATTGTCAGGGAAGCTGGATGAGATGCCACACAAGAGATGGAAAATGAAAGAGGACTGAGGGTAGGATGAGATATTAAGGAATACTAGAAACCGTGGGAAGAACAGAAGGGAAATGTGCATATACAGATAGATGTAAATACCAGAGCAAGCAAGCAAGCAGTCAGGTGGTGTGGCATAGCAGGCCACTATACAGAGAAATAACCTCTTCTGCACGGGCCTCAAAATGCTTTAGGAGTCCCAGCATGTAATAAAAAGAATAAAGGGCTGGATGTAATATCCACATTGTACAATTATTTTATGGTTCAAATCAGCTCATTTTAAATTCAGCCCAACCAGAAGACACCAAAGCCTCCAACCTATTCCAGCGCAACCACCTTATCTCTCTGTTTGCCAACGAGTCATGTCAGGAGCAGTGGATAGGCTGAGTAGAGTGTCTACAAGGCTAAGACACCCAATGTATTGCTTTCAAGCAAAAGGAAAAAGTGAGCAGGAACCCAGAATTGTGCTCTAGCAATCTTTAAGATCAAATTTCCAGTGGGCCTCTGAAAATGTACCCACATATTTACATGAACATCCCTCACACATATGAACAACCAGGCAGAAGCTTCATTACCCATTTGGTGTATGTCAGTGATGTACCCAATACTAATGCAGGGGCATTTTCAGAGGCACACTGAAAGTTTGGCCCAGAGTGTCTATGGTTTAATATTTGTAGGCTGGCATACTTTTAACAGCATAAAATATTCCAAAATATATCAGTACACCTCCTTCAAAAGTTCCTACATCACTATATCTTTAAGTCCCTTCCTCTGTTCAGTTCCTATTGTTTCACACAGCGGCGTTATTGAGGTAGGGTGTATGTACCTTCCTGAAATTGCATCATCTTATTGCAGAATACAGTTACCCTGATCACATGATTCTTAAGCAGTTTACTTTGATCTGAGCAAGTGGTTTCATAACAGCAATCGCACTACAGGGTCTCTGTGAAAGCTTCCCTTGAAGTGCTAAGATAAATTCCCTCTTATCAAGATTTTGCTTTTATTTTCAGGTAGTTTCTGTCAGTAATGAACGAAGTAAATTGTTCATTAGAGAAGTACCTTCAACAGTGAATTAGTAAGCATAAGAACAAAATAAGAAAAAAACATGCATGGTCAAATAGTTATCTCTTTGCCCTTAAATGTTACCAGAGGGCTGAGATGCCAGAGAATCTTATTATAGCCCATAGCTGTCATGGATGTGAGAGATAAGCAGAGGGTGCTAAGAAGCAGAACTAGACCAATTTAAATGGGATACACTGTACATACTGTGCTAAGATTTAGTGAGGAAAACAAAACTCTAGAGTTTCATAATGCATTCTATTTCTGCATATGAAAATTCAAGTATCACTAGATAGAGAAATACATCATAAATATTGCATTCCATTTCCTGAAATTCTTTCCTGTTCATGTTCAATATTTTCTACAAAGTTCCTTCTAAAATTTGAGAAGTCCTAAATTTTACCTTGCTTAGACTTTTTCCTTTTATGACGTATCACAAAGAAAATGATCAGCAGAATTAGTAGGACTAGTATCACCACAGGAATGCCAAACATTAAGGCAGGTTGTACACCTGCCGTTTCTGGGGTGTTGTCATTATGCATATCATTTAACTCAGTACTTGCATTATTTCCTGTTTCAACATTTATCTCTGTTGGTTTGATGGCAGGATTCAGATCATGGTCACCTGCAGTTGTAAAATATTCTGCCGCTATCTCTGATCTAGGTGATACTGTAACATTCAATGCTGGTGAATCGTCTCCTGAAGCGTCTTCATTTGCAGTGCCTGCCAAATATATGTAAACATCTTAACATTTTCACTTTTTAATTGGATAATCAAAATAGATAGTGAGTCAAAGCATATGGTTTTAAAATTTCCTCTTCATTTCTCCTGTACCCATCCTGGTTTGTTTGGTTTTTTTAAACCACACTTGAATGTCTGCAGACCGACTGACCACAGTGATGGGCACTTCATACATAACCACATCACCCTTGCCAATTTGTCAAGAAAACTTATGACCTGGACAGAATTCTGCTAGCTTCCTCTTCTTATAAACAGCAACACGTCTAATCCCATTTCCAGACAACCACACCCACCCGCTTGCTCTTGCACAATATAAATTCTCTCACACACCACACAATCACACCACACTTGCAGCCATTCCTCTTTTCTCCTGACTGAGTCCTAGACTCATCCTCCACCCACTCAATAAATTTGTCTCACCCCGTTATCTCTGACTCATCAAATCTCTGCTCTGCCCTCCATAAAATTCACCATTTTCTCTGTTTCTCCAATATTTTCTCCCCTGAGTCTCTCAACTGGCCTGGGGCAGGGAGAGGGAGGAGACGGGGGCAGGAATCGGTCTGGCCCAGGAAAAGGCAAAGCCCATAGAAACTGCTGACTTTCACTCACCCTCCCCATGGACTCTGCATTGGAGGAACCAAGAACATAGAGAATTTAGTGGATACAATTGCAATTCCTCTACCTCCACCTACAATGAGGCAGTGAATAGAGCTCCTCCTATAGCCAGGCAGTATAGCACAAGTAGCAGTTAAAGCATTGGCTACACTTATTTCAAATGTAATGGGTGGGGGGTTGTTTTTGTTCACACAAAGGGGCTACAGTTGATTACAATTATCACTGTGATGTGGGGAAACCTTCTGCCTGCGTTGGGTGAGCAGGATTATTCAAGGCTGCCCCAGATAGATGTTATTAACTGTTGTGGTGTTTATCACTCGAATAACTACAACAAGTTGTGGGCCCTATTGTGAGGCAAAACCTCCTGTTGATGTCAATGGGAGCTTTTGCCTAAGTAAAGGGTGCAGGAATGAGTCCTTTGTACATTTCCATGTATCAAGCCTTACATAACTCTCAGACCAGAAGGAGCTGAAGTTGTGACTGCTCAGTGTTGTCTGCTATTTTAGACAGTGCCCTGTGTTCTGTGGCTTTCATTGTACTGAATACATGAGGGTAAGGCTGTATGGCTGTTTTAATAACACATTGGATCTGATTCTGTGATGTGCTAAACACTTTCCTGCAAGGTGCTGATCCGCCTCGGCTTCCATTTAAGTAAATGAGAACTAAAGATTCTCAGCCCCATGCTGGAGGCACTCAGGACCTTCACTGGACTGGGACCAATAGTATTTTACACGTAAATTGTTTAATAAATACATAAATACCTCATCACAACCCTGTGAGAGGAGCAATTATATCAATTCCACAAATGAGGAAATAAAGGGAGGCAAATGATGTGGCTTGCCCAGGGGACACACAGTGAGTCAGTGAGATAACTGGAATTAGAACTCGAGATACCTATCACATGCTTAATCCACTGGACCACATTGCTTCTCCTTACTGCTAGATCTTTGGAAGGAAATGAGTATCTCCTGAAGCTGTATCCTAGGGAACAAGCTTTTAAATTATTAAACTAATTTGAGTTTATTGCATTAAGTTATTGTAGTGATGATTTATCTATCTAGGTATTTATGCCATACTCATCACCTGAGTGCCTGGTCATTTTATCCTTTACTAAAAATTATCATCACAAAATGTTTAATATTAAAAATAAGTCATCAGACTACTTCATTCCAAACATAGCAACAACTTTTAACTGGTCTCCTTCAAAGCACTTTACAAAACATTAATTGGTAAAACTTAACTTCTTTACTACTTCCAATCTTCATTCAACAGCAAAACAGAATCTCTGCCTCTTTGGTAGGTAATACCCTTCATGTGACCTCTTATATGTATTCTCTTATTTTTGCATGCATTGATAACCCATTATATTCTTGGGGTTCTGCTTAAACCCTGTCAAGAGGATCCACTGGCACAGGAGTTACTGTACTGCACTTTTATTCCTTGCAACCTGGTTCTTCCTGATTCTTCTTCCCAGAAATTGTTTCTAGTCACCACCAGTGTCTGCAGCAATTCCATTTGGCAGTTAACATCATCATCTAGTCATGATGGACCAACGCACCAGTATAGACATGTTTAGACAGTATAGACATAGCCTGCATGGCTAACCATGTTGTTGGCGTCCGTTAGTCTCGAGAGACGATGGATATGTGCCCATGGGGAATGTTTAGTTGATGGTTGTGCAGCATCTGTTGTGGCTGTAGAGCCCCACACAAGAGTGGCAGTCTCGATTGCATTTGCTGCATTTGAAGGCGGTGTCAGCTGTGGGTTGGAGCCGCTGCTTCCTTTTTCATTGAACCCGCTTTTCCTCGGCAAGCTGCCGCAGCTTGTCTTCACCAGTTTTCAATCCAGTAGTCAGAGCGTGTCTCCATCTGCATCTGTCCTGGGCGAGCTCTTCCCAGCTGTTGATGTCGATTTGAACAGTCTTCAGGTCCCTCTTACAGACATCCTTGAAGCGAAGGTGGGGCCGTCCTGTAGGTCTGTTTCCGGAGGCAAGTTTGGCATACAACAGGTCTTTGGGGATCCGTCCATCTTCTATGTGACTTAGATGGCAGGCGTTGACGGAGGAGAGTGAACATGCTGGAGATCTTGGCACGTTCCAGCACCTCGTTGTTCATTATTCGATCACTCCAAGTGATCCCGAGTATGTGACGGAGGCAGCACATGTGGAAGGCATTCAGTCTCTTTTCTTGCAAAGCGTAGGGGGTCCAAGTTTCGCTGGCGTAGAGAAGAGTGTTTAGCACACATGCGCGGTACACAGCGACCTTTGTGTTGATGGTCAGCATGTTGTTGTTCCACACTCTCTGTGACAAACTGGCCAAAATTGTGAAGGCCTTGCCGATTCTACGGTTGATCTCAGGGTCCAGTGAGAGGTTGTCCGTGATGGTAGATCCGAGGTAGGTGAACTGACTGACCACCTCTAGCACATAGTCATTGATGGCAATGCTTGGATGTTCCACATCCTGGGCCATAACTTTGGTCTTCTGAAGACTGATTGTCAACCCGAACTCTTCGCAAGCTCTGGAAAAGCGGTCAATCAGACGCTGGAGATAGATTTCTGTGTGGGTGGCCAGGGCAGCGTCGTCTGCAAACAGCATGTCTCTTATTGTTGCCTCCCGTACCTTGCTTTTGGCCTTTAGTGGAGCCAGATTGAAAAGTCTCCCGTCAGGCCGGGTGTGGAGATAGACTCCCTGTGTGGAATTTCCAAAGGCACGTTTCAGTAACGCTGCGAAGAAGATGCCGAAGAGTGTGGGAGCGAGAATGCAGCCTTGTTTTACTCCACTGTGGATATCGAAGGACGAGCCATCATACAATACTGTGCCTTTCATGTTGTTGTGAAAAGACTGGATCATGCTCAGCAGCTTCGTTGGGCAGCCAATCTTTGCCAGGATCTTGAACAGCCCATCTCTGTTCACAAGGTCGAAAGCTTTGGTCAGGTCTATGAAGGCCTGGGGGGAGGGATAGCTCAGTGGTTTGAGCATTGGCCTGCTAAACCCAGGGTTGTGAGTTCAATCCTTGAGGGGGCCATTTAGGGATCTGGGGCAAAAATTGGGGCTTGGTCCTGCTTGGAGCAGGGGGTTGGACTAGATGACCCGCTAAGGTCCCTTCCAACTCTGATATTCTATGACTCTATGACTGTAAGGCAAGGAGTAGCAGCTTATGCTGTTCTCTGCATTTCTCTTGCAGCTGCCTTAAGGAGAAAACCATATCGGTTGTGGATCTCCCTGCTCGGAACCCGCACTGTGACTCTGGGTAAACTCTGTCAGCAAGCTTCTGCAGTCTCTTCAGGATCACGCGTGCGAAGACTTTACCCACAACACTCAGGAGTGATATGCCTCTATAGTTGTTGCAGTCGCTTCTATCACCCTTGTTCTTGTAGAGGGTCACGATGTTGTAGAGGAGTGATATGCCTCAGGAGTGATACGCCTCTGTAGTTGTTGCAGTCACTTCTATCACCCTTGTTCTTGTAGAGGGTCACGATGTTGGCGTCTCTCATATCCTGAGGTACTGCACCTTCATCCCAGCACTGACAGAGGAGGTCATGGAGGTGTTCTAGGAGGACATTGATGCCACACTTGATAACTTCTGGTGGGATGCCATCCTTTCCTGGAGCCTTTCCTGTGGACAAGCTCTCAATGACTTTCTTCAGTTCTTCCATGGTGGGCTTCTCGTCCAGCTCAGTTTTAACGGGAAAACCATCCACGGTATTGAGGGCAGCTTCGGTGACGATGTTTTGCCTGGAGTACACTTCAGAGTAGTGCTCCACCCATCTATCCATCTGCTTGCTCTTGTCCTGGATGTTTTTGCCTGTTGCAGACTTTAGTGACACTCTCCACTTCTTTGTGGGTCCCATGACCTTTTTGATGCCATCATACATTCCCCTGATGTTTCCAGTGTCAGCAGATAGTTGAATGCTCCGGCAGAGCTGGAGCCAGTAATCATTTGCACACTGTCGAGCTAGTCTCTGTACTTTCCTCCTGGCAAATCGATACTCTTGTAGAGTCCTATGACTGGGAACGCTTATACTCCAGGTGAACAGCGCGGCGTTCTTCAATGGCTGGAGTGAGTGTGGCGGAGTTGGCCTCAAACCAGTCATTGTTCATTTTTTGTTTCTTTCCAAAAACTTTCATGGCTGTGCTGTGTACTGCGTTTCTGATGTGGTCCCATCTCTCTTTGGCGCAGCCACCGGGAGGCATGCAGTTCAGCACCTCGGAGAGCTCATGGGTAAATTTCTCTGCCTTGTCTGTGTGTGCGGTCTTGCTCACATCAATGCGGGGTTTGCCCTCTGGCCTAGAGCGATGAATCTTCTTTGGCTGTAGTTTCATCTTGCTGCACACCAGTGAATGATCACTGTCGCAGTCAGCACTGTGGAAGGTGCGAGTAAGCAGGACGCACTTCAAGGCAGACCGCCTGATGATGATCAGGTCGAGTTGGTGGCAGTGCATGGAGCGAGGGTGTCTCCAGGACACTTTGTGTTGAGGCTTTGTCTGGAAGAATGAGTTGGTGAGGCTGAGGTCATGGTACGAGCACAGTTCCAGAAGTCGTTGTTCATTCTCATTCATTTTCTCCAACGCCAAACTTTCCAAGACAGGTTGGCCAAAAGTCGTGGTCAGCGCCCACTCTGGCATTGAAGTCACCCAGTAGTATCAAGTGCTCTTCTTTAGGGATACTCCTTATGATCGTGTCTAACTGGTCGTAGAACTCGTCCTTGGTATCCCTGGTGGCGCTGAGTGTTGGTGCATACACGCTGATCAGGTTGACGGGTCCAGTGGATGTGTGGAGTCGGAGTGATAACAGTCTTTCAGTTCCTTGTTAACCAGGTTCCACCATCCCCAGTAAAGAATTTCTTACGGCAAATCCAACACCACACTCTCTGATTTTTTCGGCACTCTTCCCTTGCCAGAAGAACATATAGTTCTTTTCCCTGAGAGTCCCAGCGTCTGGCAGCCGTGTCTCCTGCAATGCGACTATGTCGATTTGGAGTCGTGCTAGCTCATCGTTGATGACTGCAGTCTTCCGAACATCACTGATTGCCTGAAGGTCTTGTGATAGGCCAGTTGTCATGGTCCGTACATTCCAGCATCCTAACTTGAGGGCTGGTTTCTTATGTTGGTTTTCTTTTGTAGTTGCCTGGTGCATGGTTCGCAGTCCACTTATCGGGAACTCACGTACACTAAGCCCCACGCACCCAGTGAAGCAGGTGAACTGTGGCGGGACAACACCTTATTGGCTGGGGGCTGCCCAGCTTGAGGCGGGCAATAGTTGTCCAGTGAGACGTGGTGATCCCTCCTACCATCGGAAGCAACCCCTGGTGCCAGCTCTACGCCAATTGAGCAGGAGGCTTATAACCGGTAAACTGTTGCTTCCCGTGTTGTATTGACGCTGTGAGGCGAAGCTGGAGTGTCCTCTCTAGGGCGCAAGCCAGGGCAGGGTGATATGGAGGAACAGCTGTTGCCCATGCAGCAGAACCCCCCTGTCCACGCAACTGATGGATCCAAGGGAAAGACAATGTTGATACAACTTGGCACCAGTGGCATCGCAGGAGTTGCCGGAATGACGTTGAGGACAATGTCAGACCACCATCGGGACTCCAACACCGGATCCGGGTAGGTGGGGCTCATTAGCCTTGGAAGGCAGCCCACCTAGGAGAAGGAAAACTCTGATTTAAAACCTCCGCTGCCTTGTGGCAATACCCACTCATGGGAAAGGCTAAGGGAGTCAACCAAATCCGGCTAACCATAATACTGACATAACAGATAAACCAACTCAGTGTCATAGAACCATTTATCTGCATTTGCTTAATTATCCTTCCTCTGATCATCCTTCTATTGAAATCTGTCTGCTTCCTCTGTTTAACATACTGATAGCAACAAGCCCACTGCTAAAAATAGTACTAATGGGGAAGGGGGGGGGGGGGATAGTTTAGGTTTCTGTTATTTCTGGAGCAAATAATTTATAAAAGCTTTTCAAATGTGTGAAGCATGATGTACACTTGAAAGCAAGAACAAATAGTAACATCTCATTAACCACAATCCTAAACTTTCAACTGGAATATATCTTGCATTTGATGTCCCGGAGAGACTGTTCCAATGTCTCTTCTGTTCTTTATTTGTCATGTTCAAGCTATAAAGCAGATTTCAGATCACTTGTCTCTCTGTTAAATAAAATTCCCCTTTCCAGTCTCCAGCCAAAGATAATTTCACATAACAGAGGGTGATCTTGTTAACATGTATATTTGTTCACTTCACATAATTCTAGAGAAAAAACAGCATCTATCCCCACTTTCTTTTTCCTAAGCGATTTAATTTGGGAGAATTAAATACATCCTTCAGCAGTTCAGTAGCCAGTTATACAATGCCGCTTCCAGCATATTGTTGTTACCTCCTGTGTTTTAACTGCTGCATTTAGAAATTATGTTTTAACTGTTGTCGGGGTTTAAAGCATGATTGAGGTCTCAAGTCATAGATTATGACTGTGATGATCTCACTGGTCAACGTCATACAGTCACTGCATAGTATAGCATAGCTCCACCCAGTGGGAGGAGTTACAGATCAGAGTTGAAATACACTAGTGGCACTAAGCATGGGAGCTTGCACAGAACCTGCCTTCATTTTATGGGACTCAAAAGAGTGCTCTTAGTCCCTTTCTTTGGGCCAGATTCTGACATCGTGACTCACAGAAAGTAGCACCTTAATCCATAAATAGTAATGTGACTCCTCACAGAATATGATATTACACAGCATAAGTAAGAGTATCAGGATTGAGCCCTTTATAATTGAGTAAGATTTAGCAGCCGCTCAAAAGTTGCTTTAAATTTCACAATAGGGCTTTTATCACTACTGGTTGTGCTAGCGAATGAATGAAGTTGTTCGTTCAAATTTTGAAAAGGACAAGCAGCATTGTTTGCAGATGTACGCTATAGCATGAAGCATAGGCACCGACTCCGTGGGTGCTCTGGGGCTGGAGCACCCACGGGAAAAATTGGTGGGTGCAGAGCACCCACCGGCAGCTCCCCGCCATTTCTGGGGCCTGCGCCCAGTTCCCCGCCAGTCCCGGGACCCGCGGCAAGCTCACCTCAGCACCGGGAGACGTTGCGGGGCCCCGCCCCCGACACTGGGTGACATTGCGTCGGCATCAGGGGTGGGGCCCCGCAACGTCAGCCGGCGTCGGGGGCGGGGCCCAGCATCAGGGGCGGGGCCCTGCCACGTCACCCGGTGTCGGGGGCGGGGCCCGGCGTCGGGGGCGGGGCCCCACCCCCGACGCCGGGCATCAGCCCCCACCGGCGCCACCGGAAGTCGGCACCTATGGCATGAAGTCTTGCTTAGCATCGTCTCCTCTTTAAAGCTGCTGGTGAGAAACTGGTGAATCTTGCATGACTCTTTCTCATCATTGGCCGTACAGACTAGACCACATTTCTCTATACAACAAAAGCAAGAATGATATTTTTGTTGCCATATCTGAACAAATGCTTGCTGCATTTTCTGCTCTGAGTGTTTGCCTTCTTGATGAAGTAGGCAGGTAAAGAAGAATTCTATTTTTAATTTGAACCATGCAATCAGCTTCCTCTTTCTAAAGAATATAAATACATCCTATCATAAAATTGCCAGAGCAGACCTAGATTGTTCTGATAAAATAAGTCCTTGGAGGGGAATGTTTTAAAAGTACAGCTTTGTACCTAAGCACAAAATAAAAAGAAAACAAATAAAATATTTCAATTGATGGAATAATCAGGTATTTTTTAAAGGGAATTTTGGTTTCTCCAAACTTTGCTATAAAATACTAATAATCCATGTGAAAGAAAACTCAATTTAGGGCTAAAAAAGACAGAGTTAAAATACTATATATACTGAAAAAAACATTTGTGCAAACTTGAGCCCCCATAACTGTGTTTGTTAATATGTCCTATACTCATAACATTCTTTTAAAAATGTCTCCAGGTGGCATTATTTATGGAGTACAGGCAGGATTTTTGTTTTCCATTGGACTTTTTATTAACAAACACTTTGGGGGGGGGGACCTCAAGTTTGCCCAAGTGTTTCTTTCTACCTAATAACTTTTCTCTACATCATTTCTACTCTCTTTTATCTGATTACATTTAACTGTTGATCTAGGGAGTGTTGCTCCTTGAAATGTGCAAGGCTTACCCAGGTAACATGTTGAAACATGCCTCAGATATTATATGTAGGATATAAACAACTGAAGACAAGCTTGATTAATAGATATGCTGTCCTGGAGGGGTAAAACAGCCTCATTTTTGTGGGGGTAAATCAATAGAAAAGATCCTGTAGAAAATGGGTGCTTACAAAAAGTCTTGTCCAGATAGGTATGAACCAGGAGGGAAATATACTTGAGTGTATTTCTAGATGATGGAACAACTTCATCCCTGGTATAGACAGCTTAACTGACATTTCTACTGCCAGTCCTGCAAATTCAGACCAGCATCTAGGAGTCAAGCTGGGATCATTCATCTTCAACAGTAATAAAAGTTCTGCAGACCAAATTATGCACTCAGTTACACCT
Source organism: Chelydra serpentina (assembly GCA_037349315.1). Lineage (NCBI taxonomy): Eukaryota > Metazoa > Chordata > Testudines > Chelydridae > Chelydra > Chelydra serpentina. Next base: position 1,927,549 of record JBAIAC010000014.1, read on the forward strand.
GTTTAACCTTACTGTCTTCCAGTTTTGCCCTCAATGACACCGTGTGCAATTCCACCGCTTTCACAAATTTGTGATGTGAATCTTCTCACCTTAAGGTATCACTCAAGAGGACCTCTGTGTTTAAGACCAAATAAGCTGAAGCCTTTATCACCAGCAATCATAAGATACCTTCACGAACACTGCGCAGGGGGTCACAGACTGGAATTTGATATACAGTTTAGCTGATGTGTAAGAAGGATTCTCTTTCTCTGAGATGGCTCTCTAGTGCAGGAGTAAACAGCAGTAACAACTTGTTTGTGACTGAAATGGGAATATCTGGCTGAATACACACAAAGAGTTGATCTGTTGAGTAAAAAGGTCCCATTTTTACATGGCCACTTTTCAGAGAGTTGCACTTTGATGCATCTTTAAAAAGAGATGATGCAGCAATGTAGCAGTTGCTGCACCAGGCCAGATGGAAGGATCCTAGCAAACCCTCATTTCTTGCTTTATCACTTTGCTAGAAAATTATAACATGCACATTTTTGGTCTCAAAATACACTAGAGGGAGACAGCTTCATAGTGACTGAAAAGAAATCTGATTTTACATCCATTTTCAGCAATTATACTAAGCTTCCTCATAGATTTTTTTAAAAATTATGTCTACAAACATTGATGTGGGTTCAGATCCATTTTTAAATTTATCATTATGAGGCGGAAAAGAGGTTAACAACAAGAATCACCCAGTGGTCCTAGCTATGTATGTGACTTCACCTAAGAGGTCTTTTCAGCAAACTACAGGGTGTCTGTGAATGCTGTTCGTACAATCTACAACACATTTGGCTCTTGAACTGAGAAGTCCTCTTGAATTATGGCTAAAAGTGATAATAGCATGGGCACACAACACAAATTCTATCACCTCCTAGCTCTTGACATCCTCTGCATGAAGCACTGTTGAATATTGCTATCTCTATGGCTGAACAAGGTTCTTGTGGCATAGATCAGTAAGTGAGGAAGCCTTTTCTGTAACTTCCTAAATGTTCAACATAGTACAAAGGGACATGGAACACTCCAGGGAATACCCACACAGCTTGGGTACAACCTTTATCTACATTATAAAGCTGGCTGTGGTGAGGGGGTTGGTTACAATACAATTTTCCCCAGAGATTGTTACAGCTTTGTCTTGTAGTGTATTTGGGACCAAATCTTCTTTTAGCTGTAATTCAACTTGTGGGATTTTGACTTTGCAAGACTCTAATATAGTTTGGAAATGTTATTTATAACATAATCCTATCCACACTGCAAGACCTAATAGTGCTATCACCATCTTTAAGGCCTACGGTGTTGTAAATGGTCGACAAACACATAGGTGAGACCTTAGAGAGGCCACCTGAGAGCTCTGGTCCTTCATTATTACTAGACCAAATTTAGAAAGAGATTTCCTGTTCTGCATAATTTCCCTGATAATTATGGTCAGGGACTTTTTTCTAATAACTTGGGTTATAACAGTCCTTAGCATGGTTGTAACACAATTTTATTCCATCTACACAGGCAAGACCAAACCATGTGCTATGACTGAATTATAACTATAGGCATTACCCTTAACCACTGTAAGGTTTGCAGTATAGACAGGGATTATTGCCCACACTTACAGCATGGGTATAATCCTTTTCTTTTTTTAATCCATTTTCACAATGGTCATTAAAACCCTAATAAAAGTGGGGCAGCAATAACAGAGTGACTATCCTTTCTCCCCATTTTGTGCAGAACTGTTGCTTGATACAGCAATTTGAGAGCAGCTAATAATACAAATGTATATTGAAGGATTTCAACAGTGGTTTGTTTCACACCCAAAGGCACATAAGTAAAACAATTTTTAAGTTTTCTTTAAAACAGCTACCAACATTGTTCAGTTACTGCTTCTGTTTCTTGTGCAAAATACAAATGAAACAATCGTACACATAATAGTTTAATGATTTGTTGTTCAAAATTTAACTATTCAAGCCTGCAATACATAATATTTTTAAACAGTATGAATTATCCCTAGATTATTATTTTGCTTAACAAAGATTGTTCATATGGCTGTTCGAAATAGTCAACTGAAAACTTTGAATGTAATCAGAGTACACTTTTTTTTGTCCATTAAATGCTGTTATGAAGGACATGACTTTTACAGACAAGATACACCAAATGGTGGAAATCATAACAGAAAATAATGATGGGTGTTAACCAAACCCCTGTATCTAAAAACACCTGAGGATGTTTGGATCCAAATGTTGCAGGTGAAGCTGATCTCTATTAAACAACAAACAAACCACACACACACACACACACACACACAGAGATGAAAGTAGCAATGTTAAATAAGGCTAAAACAAACAGTGCAAGTTTTCACAAACCTCCTACAGAGAGATCAGGTTTTCAGGGTGTTACCCTCTAACAGAGTTCTATCGCTGTAGGCCTAAAACATGTCTGCATAGTTCTACTTCAGAATATGAAAGGCACTTTATTACTTACCATAATTGGCAGATCCTGCTGTGAGAAACAGGACAAAAAACAGCATGAAGTTTTGTTTCTGTATGTTACATTTTTTGTGATTTAGCATGATTCTCGATTGTAGTTTCTCCCTGTTTTGCAGGAACAAGTACGTTTCCTGTTTCCTGCTCATGTGTATGTGAGTTAAATTTCTTAAGAAGATGTGCTGTATTTGATTGCTTTTAGGAAGTGATGTAATTCAGTTTGGGCCTGTCAAACAAGCAAGGATTGCAAAAGAGGGGGGTGGGGGAAGATTGCTCTTCAAGCTCTGATTCAACTGAATCACCTATGTAATTGGCCATTCTTAGCCATTCTCAAGACCTATGCCAATAATGTAGTGTCTGTTCTTTTATATTCAATGTCATGGTGATGAACATGGTATAAATACCTAGATAGTTAGGTCCTTGCACAAAATAAGACGTTTCTGTATGTGTATGGAGGACTCCACATTTCTTACCGTTCGTGTGCTATATAGATGACCTCCTAGGGTCACAAGCACAAGTTGTGGGACATGCAGAAGTACCCTGCACACTTTTGAAAAACCAGGTTTGAAATGCTTTAAACCATTGCTAAAAGAGCAGGATGAGTGGTTGCCCATGGCAGCAGTTAGCTAAGCATTTTAGTCCACTTTTAACCAGGAAAGGGGGAAGACTAAACTCACCATGCAGATTCAGCTTACCTGGAAAGTGCTTGAATATTATGGCAGTGTTGGCTCAAGACAACCTTAAGAAAGACAGGCAGACATTTGACAGTTTACCTTGGACAGCAAAACCCCTGAAGGCAGTCCAGGTCAAGAGTGTCGGAGAACAATGCTTCAAAATGTAAGGTATTTTTTCCTGCCTGGATTTGGTTTGAACATCAGCAAAGATGGCTAATTGTGAGAATGCCTATAACTAAATATGGTGAGGGTGGAGATGCAAGTGATTCCTGAGCAACAGTGCCACTATTTCCCTACCAGAACAGCCATACAAGAAGTACATTTGGAAGCAGAAATTGAATAGGACTCTCTATGGGGGGGTCAGTGCCCGACTTAAACACATTTTACAGGACACTTCTGAAGCAAGGGAGGTAGTAACTGAGTAGCAGTTTCTTCAGCTCCCTCTACTTCCCGAACAATAGGAGGCCCTCACTACCTTCCTCTCACAATCATAAGGGATCTGCTGTCTACCTCCCCTTCCTATGTGAGGCTCCACTGTCCCTTCTCCATTCCCCAAGCAAATGTAACTTTGGCTTCTAGAGCTCACTACCATCTGCCCCTTTAGAATGGTGTGTGCACCACATTATTTCTGCTAGTTACCAGTTCCTTTGTGGGTTTTTTTGATACTTTGCCTCACTATAGACAATACACAAAGGGTGACAACACTATTTCACTTATTGCATGTCTCTAAAACTGGTTATAATCGGGGACGGGATATGTTTCTTTGTGAAAAAGATACATCCTCTCTTTTATAATTCCAGAGATGGGCCTAATCTGGACTCAAACCACAAAGTTTGTACTTTGATCACAAATCTCCCCAGATTAGGATGTGTTTGGATCCACAATTTTGTTTTTCCTGATTGTAGGGATAAGAGAGAGTCCTAAATTTAAAAACCATCCTTCCCTGAGTCTAGGAGTGTCTGGATCCAGGGTTTTTATTCTGGACCATCTTGGGTGTAAATCATATTAAATTATTTGCATAGCATTCTTCAGCAGTAAACCAGGTGAGTGGAGGGAGAGAGGTGCGCACACAGCCATCAGCATAGCAGCTTCACTGTATTGCAAAATTAATCTGAGTCAAAGTTTGGTGGCTGACAAATAATTAGTAAGTACATAATGGTGAGCCATGCGTTCTGATTGATGGAAGCCTGGAAGGAGATTAATCTTTTGCTCTGCTGTTGCAGCTATTAATTTTTCATAACACATTCCCGCTTTTATAGATCACCAGTTATGGTTTATCAGCTATTATGTCTGAGAAATAGGTCAGTGCTTCATTTAGTGACTAGCTTGTTTGCTGAACAGGGGCTCCAGTTTTTTAAATCTTGACCAAGGTCTCCAATAGAGAGAGCATACAGTTTGTATGAAATTGAATCTATTCTGATGGTGTGAAGCTGAAAGATTCTCAAGGAACTAGATTTATATCTTCTCTTAAACTAAAGTCATCAATAAAAAATAGCACAGCGTGAAGAACAATAGGGCTCTGATCGTGATTGGGGCCTTTGAGTGAAATTAAACTATTGATATTAAATAACCAAACTCAAATTAGAAAACAAAGCATGGCACCATTAAGAAGAATCTGCACAACTGGCCCTATATATTCCTGGGCCTTTGCTTTTTGGTGTACATCAGACAAAAGAGATTGCAAAACCATGGCTGAAATATCTTGGATGCTAGAACATAAGAACAGCCTTCCTGGGTCAGACCCAGGGGCAGCTCTTACAATTCTGCCGCCCCAAGCAGGGGTGGCGGCGCCCCGCCCCCAACGCAGGCAGTCCCATTCCGGAGCGGCAAGGGGACAGCGGCGGACCTGCCGCCCCTTTGCCGCCGCGGCAGGTGAGACTGGGGCGGCAGTCCGAGTCCCGCGGCAGCAATTCGGCGGCGGGAAGAGCGGACCTGCCGCCGAATTGCCGCCGCGGGACTCGGACTGCCGCCCCCTTCTCACCTGCCGCCCCAAGCACCAGCTTGGCAAGCTGGTGCCTGGAGCCGGCCCTGGTCAGACCAAAGGTCCAGGTAGCCCAGAATCCTGTCTTCCGACAGTGGCCAATGCCAGGTGCCCCATCATCAAGTGATCCCTCATCCCCTATCGCCCATTCCTAGCTTCTAACAGTAACTGAATGAAAACACAAAATTTCAGTTGAAAAAGTCTAGATGTTTTCACTTTTGTGCCTGCTCAACAAAATGAAAAATAAAAAAAAAAGACTTGTGAAGCATAAAAACCCATCTGAACCTAAAAATAAAGAACCACAAATTGTATAGTTAACTAATGGAGAAATAAATGAACATCCTGTTGTCAGGCAGAGAGAGGGGTCAGTAAGACAGATGATACATAAAGCCCTTTTAAAATGGTCAAGTTAGACTGTCTAGTTTCATTCTGAGAAACATTAAAATACAGTACAATGAAATTTGTGTTACTTTTGCAGTTAATATTAACTCATTGAAGATAAACACACAAAACATGCTGATCTCCCAAAACTGTGTTCACAACTAAGTAAAAAATATTACTTGCAACAGAACTCAAGATGCAATCTAAATTTAAAGAAAGCGAAGCTAAGAAAGTGAAAATTAAAAAGACTGGGTGGGGCAGTTTATATCCTCCTTCCTCTTTTTAATTAACAGCACTCTACCTTCTATTTTATTTACTCTTTTCTTGAACTTGCCCTTCCCCAGTTTGACTTGCCATTCCTTATGGAGTAGATTTTGTCTGACAAGCAGGATAAAGGTTGTTGAGGACTTTCTGATAACATAGAAGGAGAAAACTATTATGTGGCACACTCACTACACTTTACTAATCACAAGTCCTGAGGCAAATACCTACCTCACCCGTCACAATTCTATAACTATCTCCATCTGAGGCAACCAGGCACTTAAAGTGAATGGCAAAGGTCACATAAACTTAAGTGGCACACGATCGGTTAACACCAAGCAACAGTATATGTTGAAGTCCACATCCATGACAGAACGCTGAATCAAGCAGCTGGAAGACATGGTAGAGACCCTGACCACAATGTGCTTGTGTTTGAAACCATTTTCACACACTTGTATAAACTAATACAATTCTAACAATATGGCTAGTACCCACATTTATCATTATTACAAACTGTTCCAGCTATTTTCAGAAACTACAGGCTACCTAGCATGGTTGCTAAAAAGAAACAACTTATCTATAACAGAAAGGAAAATGTGACATAACTCTACTGGCAACAAATGGGTTGGAAACAGTTGTCAAGGATGTTATATACTTTATATATATATATATATACCGTGTGATGGGGCAAGGCCGGAGGGCTATAGGAAAGTGGTAAGGAAGCAGTATGTTAGCCCCAGGCTAAACAAATCCCTGATACCTTATGGCAGTTGCTCCAGGTTAATCAAGACACCTGGGGCCAATTAAGAACTGTCCAGAAGGCAGGGAGGTTGATTGAGACACCTGCAGCCAATCAGGGGCTGGCTGAAACAAGTCAAAAGCCTCCCAGTGAGTGGCGCATGTCAGGAGCTGTGGAAGGAGGTTGTGTGTGAGGAGCTGGGAGCAAGAGGCACTAGGAGCTGAGAGTGAGAGGGCGTACTGCTGGAAGATCCTGTGGTGAGGATAAAGAAGGTATTGGGAGGAGTCCATGGGGAAGTAGCCCAGGGAGTTGTAGCTGTCGTGTAGTTGTTCCAGGAGGTACTCTAAACAGCTGCAGTCCACAGGGCCCTGGGCTGGAACCCGGAGTAGAGGGCGGGCCCGGGTTCCCCCCAAACCTCCCAACTCCTGTCACAGGAGGAGTTGACCTGGACTGGGGGTTCTATCAGAGGGGAAGATCTCTGAGGCAAACCAAAAAAATCCGCCAATAAGCGCAGGACCCACCGAGGTAGAGGAGGAACTTTGTCACAACCGGTATACTTTAAAGGTCTGCCAGCAGTACAAATATATAGGGGGCTACCAAATTCACGGTCCATTTTGATCAATTTAACGATCATAGGATTTTAAAAATAATAGATTTCATGTTTTCAACTATTTAAATCTGAAATTTCACAGTGTTGTAATTGTAGGGGTCCTGACCCAAAAAGAAGTTGGGGGAGGGGGTTTGCAAGATTATTGGGGGGGGCGGTTTGCGGTACTTCTACCCTTACTTCTGTGTGGCTGCTGGCGGCAGCACTGCCTTCAGAGCTGGGCAGCTGGAGAGCGGCATCTGGTGGCTGGGAGCCCAGCTCTGAAGGTAGAGCTGTCGCCAGCAGCAGCGCAGAAGTACGGGTGGCATGGTATGGTGTTGCCACCCGTACTTCTGTGCTGCTGCTGGTGTGACGCTGCCTTTAGAGCTGGGTGCCTGGCTAACAGCTGCCGCTCTCCAGCTGCCCAGCTCTGAAGGCAGCAGCGCACAAGTAAAGGTGGCAATACTGTGACCCCACTGCAACTCCCTTTTGGGTCAGGACCGCCAATTTGAGAAATGCTGGTCTCGCCCGTGAAATCTGTATAGTATAGGTAAGACCCTACCAAATTCACGGCCATGAAAAATGGATCACAGGCCGTGAAATCTGGCTTCCCCGCATGAAATCTCGTCTTTTGTGTGCTTTTACTCTTTACTAAGCATTTTTCATGGTCGTGAATTTGGTAGAGCCCTGCAAATATTCGTTGAACCTTGTTACATCTAGAGAAAGTAGGACCTTAACTTTATTCTGAAATGGGGTAAAAACCTTGGGCATCTTCAAAAGTAGTATGGGGTTGCAATTAGAAGAAACATTTGTTTGTGGGAGGGACTCAGGGAGGAGGAAGGAGCTGGGGAATATTAGAGTGTCTCAAGAAGTGAGATAAGGCTAGAAACTTACCAGAGGCCAGAGAAGGGATGTCTACACAGCAATTAATAACCTGCAGCTGGCCCAGACCAGCTGACTTTGAGTAAGGGGCTCCGGCTAGGGGCTGTTTAATTGTGATCTAGGTGTTCAGGCTTGGGCTGCAACCTGAGCTCTGGGACCCTCCCATCTCACGGGGTTCTAGAGCTGAGCTACAGCCTGAGCCCAAATGTCTACACCACAATTAAACAGCCTCTAAGCCCAGTCCCTGTGAGCCAGAGTCAGCTGGCATGGGCCAGCCACGGGGTTTGAATTGCAGCATAGACATACACAGAGAGGAAGAAAGGAATGGAATCAATATTAGGAATAGGAAGAAGGTGGATCCTTACTTAATTTAATCTAAATGGTTTGGGTTCAGATCAGGGTATGTAATAAGATTCAGGGCTCTTATTTTTTTCTAACCAATTTGCTCATCCTGATTTTCAACCCCCAGGCAATATTCACAGAGTAGAAGCCTCTAACAATATAACAGCAATACTCTAGGCTAAAAGTACCATCTCTGCATATCTTAGTGCTACTTGTCCTTAAATTTTAGCTTGGTGTATGCTGCATCCTTGAGGATGAATTTTCTGTTGGGATTTGGAATGTCATTAGAACCATACTGTAATGAATCTATGGCCTCCTAGGAAATCATAATTATCATTATGCTGCACATTTCGGCCACTTGGTACTTTACCATGACAAGTGGTTTATAACTCAGATCTTCCTGTTAAAATGCACCGGGGTCCATATGATTTAAATGAAGTGAGAGGCTACTTTTATTGTTAACAGTATTGGTGCTGATGACACACAGTTAATCCGTGCTAGTTCCATCCAGTATAGGCCAATGGTATATAGACATTAGCCCAGTGGTTCTCAGGGAGCCCAAAGAGTGGCTACCAGAAAGTAAGGTTGTCTGACTCATTCTCTTAGAAAGAGGTTAGCAGAATAAAAAAATCCACAATTCCACAAACCAGTTCATTGCAATATTATTCTGTTAGCCTCACTGAGTACTAACAGCTGAATCTGTGACAAGCTTCAGAACTGTGGCAGCCTTGTTTGCAATTTTACATGAAAAGCCTTTGGCTAACATTGAGATGGAATGGATCCCTCTTCATTTTCAATATAATTGCATTGCATTGACTGACTCCTTAAGAGGATTCTGTACTCTTGCACACTATTGATGCTGTATAACTGGGGCCCTACCAAATTCATGGCCATGAATGTCATGGATTGTGAAATCTGGTCTCTGCTGTGAAATCTGGTCTTTTGTGTACTTTCAACCTATACTATACAGGTTTCACAGTGGAGACCAGTGTTACTCAAACTAGGGGTCCTGACCCAAAAGGTGGTCAAGGGCGGGTGGTGGATTGCAAAGTTATTGGCGGGTGGGGGAGTCATGATATTACCACCTTTACTTCTGTGCTGCCATCAGAGCTGGGTGGCCAGAAAGTGGCATCTGCTGGCCTGTCAGCATCACATTTTGATACTCTACAGAATCTTAAAACAGACAGAGAAACTTTTTCCATGTTGTATTATAGCACCAATGTTGTTCTGAAATATATTCTCTTCTGGAGGCTCATTTACTTGGGCTAAAAATCTCACACTACTGAATTACTTTTTTTTTTTTTTTAAGTGAGCTCCAATGTGCAAAAGACCAACATTGGCTAGAGACAAATTTCTAAAACAATTAAGAGTTTTCATTTGAGAGTAGAGCCTTGTCATTATTTGTTCACTTTGGAAACATATCCTTATTTATTATGTGACAGACAATAGTTACAAACACTATCTTGTTGTGAACCAGCATGTTTTTAGCACACAAATGTATCCCACTTGTCTGTGACATTCCAGGACAACTAGTACTGAAATCCACACAAACGTAGGTCCATCTTTACATGAGAAGAACACTGGGCAAAGATTTATGTGGTGCAAACAACTCCAAGTATAACTTCAGGTGATGTTTTTCAGGAAAGGCTGTAATTTCAGATAAAGTCAGAAGCTTCAGAGTCTCTCCAGCTTTTAGGTGGCAGACACTTTTACATTTGAATTTTATAACTACACAAAGCACATTCATTCATTAATTTACAAGCAATCTAAGATTTTTATAATGCAATTTGGAAATCAATTTTCAGCCATTTCTGATAATTTTTATGATACTACTACCTTGAAGGCTAATGACTAAGCTTGAAATAGAATGAGTCCATCTTAAAAAGTAGTTGGGTCAGATTCCTGATCTGTAATATGTGAAAAATAATTTTCACTCCTTTGCAGGGTTGTACTAAGGATCCTCAGGTTAAATGCTTGTTTGTGTCTCTGAAAACCATTGTAGAAGTGCTAAATAATAATAGTATTAGGTTCAAGTCTTAGGACTGAAGTATGTGCTTAAAGCACATTTAGATGCTTTACTGAAAAGGAATGTTTTCCTAAGTGAGGGCTTGAAGTTATGAAATCAAGCATTTGAAAGTTTGGAAATGCCAGATTCAAACTTATCTGTGCCATCTTAATTCAGCTCCTGTATGCATTATGATAGTCTTTAATTACATGATCACACACTACTTTTTCCTAGACTTCTGCCTAAGTTAACCCTGTAGGACTACTTGCATGATTAAATTTAAATACACATAAGTCTTTGCAGGATTGGGGCCTTACTTTAGAGGTATTCCCCTTTATTTCAAAGGGATCACTCACAGGTAAGATACCGCTCAATTTAAGTAACAGTAGAAGAATTAGGGCCCGTAGAGCCAGATTTTTTGGCATCTAAATACCTTTACAAATCTGGCCCTTAATATCTAATGTATTTATAGCTGTAACCATTTGCCTATGTAGTATAATGCAGTACTTAATATGGAATTGGCTGTAGGCAAAGGAAAAAAAAGTTGAGCTGTTTTGAATTTAGGGTTGTAGATGGGAGGATCAAGTGAGAAATACCATGATCTAAAAAAGAATCAAGAAACATTTAAGCATTATTATTTTGGGACATCTAAGTTTATCTTCAGCTACTTAAGGTGTGGCTGGAAAACCATACTGCTCACATAACAGTTTGGACAGGACATTGGGTTTTTGTAGGACAGCTAGGGTTACTTAGAGAATGTGATTTTAAAAGATTTTACTACTTGAGAAAATTAGACCTTTATAAGGTCAATGACACTAAGTGAAAAACAGAGAACATGTATTTAAAACAAAACCCCACATTTCCTTATACATGCAACTGATAGCATCAAGCTCACTAGAAGTGGAGTTTGAAAAATCTAATTTAGTTTCCACCAGCACCACAAATATTGTTTCTTTACTTTGTTCATTTCAGGGTGGATTTGATTTAAATCACGACTCAGGAAGACTCTATTTAATCATGAAATTCTACATAAAAGTGCATTCTTGTTGGTTGTTACAACCTTAATACATATTCTTCACAACTCAGATAGATGTAAGTTTCATTTTTAGAAGGTAAACACTATACATTTTAAAGTGATTTATTTTGAAAACTTTTCAGACTCATTTTCTGATATAGCTGTAAAAGTAATGATTGTTTGGTTATTTCATTTACCAAAGGTAACTGAAGCAGATATTTATGAAATCATTGGGAGGTGAACTATCTCCAGTTCAACAGGGTAAACATTAATATTTGGAGGATTTTCTTGCCATGCTGTATTAGGAGGAGTACATAACCAGACAGACATTTAAATTATTTTATTTAACTAAAATAACTACGTTATGTATTCTGGATTTTTTTTCTTCAACAGCAAACCTATAATATTTTAACAAAACAAGCATATGAATTTTTGAATTTAGTTACACATTCAAGTTTTTCAAAATCAGTTTGTTTTTGATAAAATTGTTTTTAACTAAAATAGTTAAATGAAAATTAAAAAAACAAAACAAAAAAAATTAAATCGACTAGGTCAGCCAGGTCAACATGAGAAACTTAAAATATTGGCTTCTGCAGCTGACTCAGTCAATGTCACCTTCATTTTCCTGTTTGTTTCTAATCTGGAAAAGAAAAACAAGCTTTCCTGCTTTTTCAGGTCCCAAACGATTTCTCAATTTGGAATGAATTAGTCCAAAGGAAGAAAATATTTTTTCTACACCGGCAGAAGAAGCTACTGCTGTTAAAAGTGAGATTATCACTTCAACAGTCTCTGAATCCAAGTGCTTAAGTGACTTCCACCAGTTCACTGGTGTGACTTTCTTTAAAACATCAGCAGCAAACATATTTCTTGAATGGCTCACCCTTAGCTTTGAAGTTTAGTATAGTTGGCATTATGGAAGGATGATTGCTGGCTGTCATGTCATAGCCAACTCCTTTTCTTCAGCAGTTAAGGGTTGACCCTGGTACTGAGTATTGAGAATATTAGCAAGAAAATGAGCTGGAGATAGTGGTTGTCCCGTTTTTTTTTTTAATGCTTGCAATTTAACTCTGTCATTGCATATTTCTCTTTTTAAGATCGCACTCAGTTCCTTCCAAATTTCAACAGCGTCAGCAATAGAACAGCTATTTCCCTACATTTTGTTCAAGGCTACAGAAATAGGCTTCAGGGTACTCAGCATGTGTTCGTTTCTCTTAAGCCCAATGTTGAGAATGTTTAGTGGTTGTTACAATTTAAACTAATTTAAGGTTGAGAACATTAGCAATCATAGCTACAAATTTAGTGGGTTTTTGGTGCAAAATACAGGTTACTTGAACCTCTTCTTTTTCAGTGCCTCAGAAAGAAAACAGAAACTGTATCAACGTCACTCAAATCTATACTTGCATATTACTGATGTTTTCTACTGTACACATAAAGGACTACATTTATAGTATTTTTCAATTAAAAACAATGGACAAAATGTTGTACCTTTAAAAATGTGGCTCTCAAGACTTATATATACTAATATATAATAAAACCAGGACTACTGATTTATTACTTCCAGCTTACCTAGCTGTCAGAATATTACATCTCTCTGGTACATGGGAGCATATGGCTACATTTCTCAAACAAGCTTCTGCCCTTTCTTTTGTTGATCCCTGGATGCACAGGAAATTTCTCCACGTAATTTTCCTTAAGCATTAGAGTCCAGATATTGACAGCCTCCTGTCAGGTGATGAGTATCCTCAAGTCCCAGTAACTTCAAAGGGAGTTGTGCAATCTTAGAACCTCTCAGAATCTTGCAGAAATGTGCCACAAGAATAAAATCCCCCCAATGGGTTATTTTTACTAAAATTTTCTACTGCAGATGTTGTCTTAGAAATATAAAGTTAACTTGAAACAGTGACTTTTATGCGGGAGAAAGCTTTCAAGTATATCAGACATACCTTTTCATTTTTTTCTTAATTTTTCTGGCCTTGTTCACAAGTTATTGAAATTATGTTCTTAAGGTTGCTCCTTTTTCCTTCTTACCTGACTACCAGTGATGATGTGGTACTGACTGTGGCAGACCTGAGTTGAATTTTTTTTTTTTAAAGTGTAATCTCACCGTACAAAATTATCAACTCACGGAAGGCCAAAGCAAGAAGATGACTATGGAGGAATAAGTGTATAAATATAGAAAATAATAGCCTAAGAAATAGAGAGAATGACCAGTCAAGCAAACTGCCTTTTATATAAATGTTCATAATTTCAAACTTTTTTTTAACTTGAAAGCCACAATTCCCTTCATCCTCTCCTCTTTTTAAAATGAAGAATCTTTATGTGCTTGGCAGATGTACATTATGCAATTTAAAATATATCCATAAATGAGTGTATATGGACTAAAGTTCAAAATATATTTACATATTCAAATTCCTTTTTCACCATTACCACTCAAGACTTGAAGAATATTTTCCCTCAGAAACAGTTGATCAGATTACAGCCACTTGAAACAACAGATGAACTTGTTTTAAGTTTCAACACAGAATCTCAAATTATTTGAAAAATATTTCCAATTTTTAAGCCTACATACACTGGTGAACAGTGTAGATTTTGCTATATGAAAGAATTTTTAAAAGTGAAGAGCCATGAAATGACAATACATTTGTTCAGTCTTACTGGTGAGTTCTGCTACAGTCTACTAGTCTGTTGCTAGGCAGTGGCAGCATTCTCACTTTTGTGCTGGCTAGTGTTCTGAGAGCAAGGGTAAAATTTTCAAAAGCACCTGACAAAGTTAGGCTGACCATATTTCCTTGAGACAAAAACGGGACATTGGGATGGCAAAAACAGGACGGGGAGACAAGGGGCAGCCGCAACAAGCCGCCCCTCGTCTCCCCGCTCAGCAGCTCGGCGGGGAGACGAGGGGCAGCCGCAACAAGCCGCCCCTTGTCTCCCCGCTCAGCTGCTCGGCGGGGAGATGAGGGGCAGCCGCAACAAGCCGCCCCTCGTCTCCCCGCTCAGCAGCTCGGCGGGGAGACGAGGGGCAGCCGCAACAAGCTGCCCCTCGTCTCCCCGCCGAGCTGCTGAGCGGGGAGACGAGGGGCAGCCGCAACAAGCCAGCGTTGAGTTTTTTACAAAAAAATAAAAACTATATATAGTTTATTAAAAACGGGACAAAATTGACATATTAAAACGACGGGACAGTCGGGAAATATGAAAAAAACGGTACTGTCCCGTTTAAAACGGTACGTATGGTCAGCCTACTTAAAGTTTAAGTCTCATTTTCAAAAGTGACTTCTAAATGTTGGGCCTAAAGCATTTAGTGACTGACAGAACCTATCCTCCCAATTTACAAACCACAAAAATCTATATTCTTCCAACCGCATTCTAAGAGAATGATGGAGTGGGATGCGTCTTCTACATAATCTATAAATCTCTGGGTAAGATGTTGACTGTATTTATCATTCTGAAAAGGAGCCCAATCATCTTTTTGATAGAACTCTTAGTCATTTTGTAACAAGAAACCCAAAAATACATAATTAATATTGTTTTAGACAACAATTCTTATGAAAAATTCATGCAATTTAGCCATAGGAAATTTGTCACATGAAAAGGAACATCATGATTTGTAAGATAACATTTTGATACATCCCTGCTACCAGAAAACATTGTATTTACAATTGGATACAGTATCCAGTAAATGTAAAATAAATATAGTCTTACTCAGACTATTGATTTCCAAACTGAACATTTAAATACTCTGTTTTTAAAAATTCTTGGTTAAGGTTTAGTTACTAGCTCCATCAATAGTTTCTACATAACTTCATAACTTTGATTTTCTAAAGTGCTCCTGTAAAATATAGTATTTTCTCAAAAATCAGAACTTAAGAGTTATTGACTTTAAAAAAAGTATTTTGATAAAGAAATATATCTACAATGCTTTAAAATGAACATTTTGTTTTTGTTTTAAGTTTTACAAATGCTAGACCTCATCTACAGTGGGATTTTAGCCACTCATGTAGCTGCACTCTGACATGCCTCTGCTCTAGGCTCAGTTTAGGAGTGCAATGTAATTTACCACATTGTAAATTGCACCAATTCAAACCACATGGTTTATATCCATACTGTTACTAAGTACAGTAAATACAAGAGTTTTGAGAGATTTAAAATGCAGATACTGCATAATCTAATCCTAACTTGTTCTATTTATCACAGAAAAATATAGTAGTATAGAGGGTCTACATCAAACCCAAATTTCAGATATCAAAAGGTTGAAATGGAGTTAAGTGGGTCTCCAGTTTGAACTCTGATGTACAACCCATCAAATAGAGTCAAGTTTGTTTAAATTTGTTTAAATGTTGGTGCATGGTTGTGCTATTGATGTAGATCCAGGTCAAACATATCTTTTAAAAATAAAACAAGCACCAATTTTCCACTGTTTCTCATTTAAAAAACAAATTCTGATATCTTCAGATCATCACTAGGATTCTTTAACAAGAAGAAAGTTCTATGTTAAAAAAAAACAACCTTAAGTTATCTAAGAGCTCAAACTTTTTTTTTTTTTTCGTATTTTAAAACAGTAAAATCCCTAAGGCATAATCTTTATTGCAATATTATACTGACTTCCACTAACTTCAGTGGGACTACTCGTGTGTGTGTGGGGTCGGGAATCAACAAAAAGGGAACTGCCAGTTCAATATCTCCCTACATTTATGAACTGGAAAATCATTTTTTACTTTTCTTGTGCCTTCCAGTTATCAAATTAAAAGGCCCAAGAATATGCAAAGGTTGGTTACCCCTCTCTCCACCCAATTTTAGTTTATCATCCCCTTATCCCTGGAAGACCTCAGTTCAGAACTCTATCTATTATTTTCAATTTTATTTGTCATACCTACATATGTTTGCAAAGCAAACCACAGAACCATGTCGCAGGTTTTTATTTGGTTTTTAACTGCCTAAATAACTAGTTTTTCCATTTAAAATGCTTTCATACATGGATAAACCCTCATTTAGATGCTACATGCTGAATAAAATTATCTAGATCTGCTAGGGAATTATGAAGAGAATCATTCATGTCTTGACTTCTGAGAAACCTTCGAAGAGTATCTAAAGCAGACAGAGCCTCATTTTTTGATGGCAAAGGCTGTTCAATTCCTGGAGATCCATCACCTTCATCTTCCTCTTCATCATAAACAAACAAATCAGTTTTAACTGAAGTGCTTTCTTTGGTCCATATCATTTCATTATTTGTGGGCATTTCACATGTTACCAAGTCATCATCCAAAGCTGCATATTCCTCCAAAGATAAACCTTCTGGAAACTCTACCCCAGCTGCCAATGCATGTGCAATCAAATCTAAACCACTTTCAATCTCTATGGCTGTGTCACCATTTCCCCCTATTTGTGATTTGAATCCTGCTTCTTTGTAACTTTTAACAACAGTCTCTGGTGTTACATTCCTCCAGCATAGGTGCAACATATCAACCGCTTCAAGTAGAGTCAATGTAAACTCTTTACTACCTTCTACACAGTCTACAAATCTCTTGATAAGACGATGCCTGTATTTGACTTTCAGACTTCTTATAACTCCCTGTTTCATAGCTATAAATTTGGATGATGAGCATGGAGGAAAGAACACCAGTTCAATAGACTTTAGATTCTTTACCTCTGGGTGAGCTGGTAAAGAGTCAACAAAAAATACTACTCGCCGCTGCTGTGCTTGAAATCTCTCATCAAGTTTATGCATCCATTGTTCAAACACTTCTGAGGTCATCCATGCCATATTGTTTGCCTCATAATCCACAGGAAGTGACTTTACATCTTTAAAGCAGTGCGGATTTTTATTTTTGCCAACAACAAGCAAAGGAAGTTTCTCAGAGCCATCCATATTTGTACCAACCACTACAGTTATTCTCTCTCTGCTTAGTTTGCCAACAGAACAAGTTTCCCCTTTAAATGCAAAAGTATTATTAGGTAACATCCGATAAAACAATCCAGTCTCCTTTACATTAAACACATTTTTTGGCTGATAATCATTTAAATAATAAGGAAGAACATTTTGGTACCAAACAGTTAAAGTATCTGCTGTAGTAGCCACAGGTTCTATAGACTGAGATCTGAATATTAAACCATATCTAGATTTAAAACGATCAAGCCAGCCATTACTGCACTTAAAATCACTATGTCCAAGTTTCTGAGCAAAATCATTAGCTTTGAAACGCAACATTGGGCCATTTACTGGTACATTCAAGCACTGAGCAATTCTGTACCACTTCATTAATGCCTCTTCCAGATCTTTATAAAAAGCTGTTCTTAGTCTTTTTCTTTTAGGATCAAATCGTAAGGACTCAAAGGCTTCTAGAACCTTATCTTTATTCTTCATAATTGAAGACAATGAATTTTTCTTTATGCCATATTTTGCTGCAATGTCTGATTTTTTCTTGCCACTTTCCACAGCACTTATTATGTCAATTTTTTCCTCAATGGATAAACTTTTCTTTTTCCTTATTGCAGGTAAAGACGAGGGATCCACTGAAGTCTCTGCCATGGTATCCTGCACTCTTTTACAAACAAGCACACACACACAAATGCTCTTTCTAGTCCTTTCTGATATCAGCTTCTTTAATTAGATTAGTTTTCAAGTATATATACTGATGTCACAGTCCTCACATTGTGAATGCTGATGTGGTAAAGTCACTGGTATCTTCCTGGATACTATCAGTACATTAATAGCAATTTAGCCTCTTTTACTTCTTTGAATGTCTTTTATCTAAAAAGAGGAGTCTAAAAACTAGGTTAGTATTTATACAAATTAACAGAGTTCCTTTCAGGTTCATTCTGGGAAACTGCCCTCGGTCCCCCACCCCCAAAGACTGAAAAAGTAAGATGGGGAGGGGAAAGGAGGACTTCATTGACATAGATATAAAAACTTTTCAGTCCCGCTGATTTATTTCTGGTACATTATAATCCTTGACCACACCTAGGAACTAATTCAAAGAAGAGAACATAGTCAATAAGAAAGTGGCCTCCAGTGCCCTTTCCTGTAAGGATAAACAATTTTTTTTCCATGGATGCAGAGCTGTCGGTTATTCTTTTTGTACAGTACCATTCCATAATGCTAAATTTGCTCTCATGTGAAACCCCAGGAAAGACTTTGCTGCTGGCAGCAGGTTCCTTTGAGGCCAACTGTTTTCTTCACCTCAGGCCACTAAAACAAGAAGAGAGGAAGCAGATTAGCAGAATTTCTTTCATTTACCTAACCCCAGGCTCCCTGAATTTCATTTGGGCGTCAAAGGGATGTTATCATGTTGCCAACTTGAATCTTTCAAGGAGGTGCCGACAATAACCTGGAGACTTGGAGAGCCCTGCAGCAGCTGGGCCCACACTGCGAACAGGACGAACACACTCCCACATAACCGCTCTTGTCCGCTGGCGGGCACGGATCTTCACTTCATGTCTCTCTCGCTGACCCCACACATAGAAGGGGGAAGAGGCAGAGGCTGTGAAACAGGGCTGGCTCTAGGCACCAGCAAAACAAGCAGGTGCTTGGGGCGGCACATTTCTAGGGGTGGCATTCTGGTGCTGGCCATGCCGCCCCTAGAAATGTGCCCCCGCCACCCCAGCTCACCTCCGCTCTGCCTCTGCCTGCTCCCCTGAGCGCGCCGCCGCGCGGCTTCTCCCCTTCCCTCCCAGGCTTGCCCCGTGCAAAACAGCTGTTTCACGTGCGGCAAGCCTGGGAGGGAGGGGGAGAAGCTGAGTGGCAACGGCACGCTCAGGGGAGCAGGCAGAGGAAGAGCGGAGGTGAGCTGGGGTGGGTTGTGGTTCCTGTTCTTCTACCCCCCCCCGTTACTTTCTGCGCCCCCCTCGCCCTAGCTTACCTCTGCTCCGCCTGCTCCCCTGAACGCGCTGCAGCTTCGCTTCAACCCCTCCCTCTCAGGCAAGAAGTGGAGCGTCGGCATGTTCAGGGGAGCAGGCGGGGCGGAGGTGAGTTAGGGCAGGGGTTGCTGGGGGGCCTCAGGAAGCAATGGGGTTGGGGAAATACAGCACGTGCGGGGGAGGAGGCAGGGCTGGGGATTTGGGGAAGCGGTTGGGAATGGGCGGAGTTGAGGCAGAGCAAGAAAAAATGGGGGGGGTGGCCAACGTTTTTTTGCGTCGGGCGGCAAAAATGTTAGAGCCAGCCCTGCTGTGAGAGGCGTTCTGACCTGGCTGGAGAGCAGAGCAAGGGCCCTTTCCCGGCACGGTGTCCCCCAGCCCACCAGGAAACCAGAGGGCCGGAGTCGAACACCTCTGGCGGCCGAGCCCTGCCCCTGCGAGGCAGAGCAGCTCACCCGCTGCCCTGCGGGTCAGGGGCGCCGCTCAGCCTGGCTGACCCCAGCGCCGCAGCCTGGCGGCGACACGTGCCGGCAGCAACCCGCCCGCCAGCGTCAGCGAGCGACTCCGCGGGACACTCCCAGCGGCCCTGGCCTGTCCCAGCCCACCCGGAGCCCCGCCCGCCCCTGCTCTTCTCTGGGGGCGGGGGACGCTGCGCCGCGCTCCCTGCCCGGCTACCCCGCCCCAGCCGCCACCTGACCTCCCGCGCCGGGACTCGGCTCCTGTCCCCGGCAGCGCCCACAGGCCGTGGCGGAAGCTGGTGAAGGGGCGGGCCGGGGTGTTAGAGAAGCGGCGGCGGCCCCGGACGTCGTTGCTATGGTTGCTGTGCGGAGGTAGCGACACCATAGAAATGGACATTGTTGGCTAGAGTGACTCTTCCACGTCATGGCCATAGAGAGGCCTCCGCTGCCCCATTTCCGGCCAAGCACTTCCGGCTGCCGCTGGGGCCGGAGAAGGAAGAAATAAAGGTGCAGACGTTGGCACCGGAGCCTTTTCTGCCTGCAAGAGCCGCCCCTCCCCCCGCCGGGCGTGACAGCAGCTGCCCCTCGCCCGCCCACCCCGGAGCAGGACCGGGGGCCGGACAGCGGCGCCGCTGGCGGCAGGTGAGAGGAGGTGGCGGGAGGCCGGGCAGCGCTCTGGGCCGGGCCCAGATGCTGGAAGCCTCCCCGGGGGGCCGGCGGCGGTTCCCAGCTCTGCGCTCCGGTGCGAGCGGCGGCTGATGTCCGCGCAGCTCGTGGGCGGGGAGCCGGGCCGCAGCGCCGCCCCCCCTCCCCCTTTGCCGTGTACGTGTCACGTCTCGGCGCGGAGGCCGGGAAGCTGCTTCCCTGTTGAAACGGGACCGCCAGCCCCCTTCCCGGTCCCGCGTCCTTCGTCCCAGGTGCCAGCGCGGGCGGTGTCTGTGCGGGGCTCAGGGGAGCCGGGCTCCCAGCGGCGGCGCTTCCCTGGAGGTAGGTCCCGCTCCCCGTCACCGCTGCGCGTAGGGTGCCCAGACAGCAAGTGTGAAAAATCGGGTCGGGGGTGGGGGGCAATAGGAGCCAATATAAGAAAAACACCCAAAAATCAGGACTGTCCCTATAAAATCAGGACATCTGGTCACCCTACAAAAGCTTGATCCCAACACACTTTCCCTTCCCGGGCTGCCATCGGCGTCTCCCAGGTTTTTCCCCAGGGACCCTCAGCAGAGGGACTCCGGTTGTTAGTTGCTGTTGGTATTCACTTTTAGTTTTTATTTTTAGTTAACTTTTACCGCCTTGCAACTTTCAATAATAATTGGCAACTAGAGGCTTGTTTGAAATGATTAAATAAATGGTGTTTAACTGATTGTTTCATAAAAATGAAATAGACGTAAGTGAAAAGAAAAAATGAGGTTTTTAAAATAGTCATTTTTTTTAATCCTTTGTTTCCACACACTGTTTAACCACAAGAAAAAAAGCCACTTACCACATTGATTACATGGTAGTAAGAAATGAAGTGTGTAAAGCATCAAGAGGAAATGATCCAAGCCATAATTTGCAGCAGACAGTGTGAAAGGCATGTTAACACCTTCAAAAGTCCATTTAAATGTGACTTTCCCTCTCCTTGTATATTTGTGTGGGGGTTTTTTAATGGCTTACTGAGAAAATTATGACGTTCTTGTTGGTCGTCTTAACTTTAAAATAAAAGTTTCAATTTCTGTGTGTACAAGACTCGTACTCTCTCTTGAAGAGCCAGAGAGCCGTTTTGTCATCACCAGGTGGAGTCACATATCGGGGTGAAGAGTCCTGATATTGCATTGTGGTGGTGTTAGGCCATTGCACTTCAGTCCTTTACTTTCCTCCCCACTTTCCTAGCTCCTATAAGGGGTTGGAATTGCCACCTTCCATTTGCTCAGAAATCCTGCAGCTTTCTCACATGTGTTGGAAGACATAGGGAGCACTCTTGTGATTGAGATTCTAGTTGTAACCATACAGAAAGAGGGATGCTTCTTGAATGTACAGTTGGAAACTAGTTGCAGCGTAATATACAACACACCTTCTGACTTAACTAGAAGGAAGAACCTCAGGGAAGATGCAGAACAAATATTTTATTTTGTTTTATAGCAATATTGAGGAGTTTTACAAAGTGAGAAATGGCGGGGGGGGGGGGGGGGGAAATACGGTATAGCATTAAATGGTCTTTGTCCATCTGCAGGATCACCCATGATTTCAAATACGAATACCATCCAAGATTTTATTCATATCTTGTGGCCTAAACACTTAGCGGTAGAAGTGCTTTCAGAACCAATTATCTTTACAAGTAGTGGTTTTGCACTCATGACTGGAGTGGGCTAGAGGAAGAGATTATTTTGTGGTTTGTAGCTCCACGGCTTATTGTTCAAAAGCCATTTTATTGCGGGCTGACAGTTTCAACCCTTATATGTGAAGGAGAGATGGGCAGTGACTGGGAGAGGATGAAGTTGGACAGCAGTACATTTATTTTTAATTGGCCTGTGTTTGACATGCATTAGGTAGAAAGAAGTGAATGGTCATTGGGGAATTGCAAATTGTTTGTGCTCTAGTTGTTCAGGAGTAATTGTGCATCAATCACAGTATTACCAGTTCATTTAACCAAGTGGCAGCATGTTCTTTTTTTATATCACTCTGCTAGGTAGTTAGGGTGTGTTCTCCAATTCAGTTAGGTTGGCTGTCTACAGTGGAATGAATCTGAGCAGGTGGCTGATAGTTGTGGCTTAGATAAAGTAGGGATATGAACTTGTTAAAAATCCATGGGACAGCCAAAATTTATATTTCCTCTGACAGTCTTTCGAAATAAGAAAAAAGCCATAGTCTTTCTCAAAAGCAAATACTTTTGAAGCTTTTTTTTCAGAGTACTTAGACACAGTTTACCTTGGAAATACACCAGTGTCTGAGAACATGATTGTCCTGGACAGTCTTAAAGGATGCCTCAGATAGGTTCCATCTATACTGTCAAACTGAAATGTGCTTTAATCATGTCAGTGGACGACTATTATTACTGTTCCTTTTGATACTACTGTATTTGCAGTGTAAATGCGGGCCTTATTGTGCTGTGAGAGTCTTGGCAAGCCAATGTTTATTGGAAAGGTAGACTATAGGAGCCCTGCTTAGCTTGGACAAATGGCACTTGAAGAATGGACTCTGAGATGCAAATTTAAATATCTGAAACTTAAAAAGTCACTTGAGGAAAACATTTTTCAGCGATACTCAATTTTTTTTATTCAAGAGAAAGGTCGAGATGAAGTAGGGATGTGAAAATCCGTCAGTTTGCATTAGTACTTACACATTTTGTTACATACAGTGTTACATGTTCTTTGCACAGCAGATTGAGAAAATAATCTCAAATAAAAATATGCTGTGTAACAAGCACCATTCAGCCAGAGAGGTAGTATTGTATTTCCAATTTGGTAATTCATGCATTAGTAAAGTCTGTGGTAAATTGGTGGTCAACGTCCTTAAAGAAAACAAAGTGGTTTGGAATCCAGTCTTCCTCACTTCAATGTGTGTCAATCAAATTCAATTCAAAGTGACCACACAAAAAAAAGACTAGATTAAGAGCAAACTCCTTGTTTGAATGGGAGATCTCTGATTATTTTCTATTTAAATTAAACATATGTGGTTGGAGTATGGCTATAAATGAGGTAAGTGTCACCCAAAACACCCTTTTTACATGTGATAAAATTCAGACCGAGATTGTCCAAGGTCACACAGCATGGCAGAGTTAATGTCTCTGGATTTGTGGTCTTGTGTTTTGGTAATGTTCAAAATGTGTTTATTAGTATCCTAATCCCTAGTGGAAATTTATCCCTATCAAAGACATTCACGCATGGCAGAAATATTGCAGGCCAAAAGTGGAGTATTAGCAGAGTTGTGTGTGGACACTTGTATAGTGATCACCTAGTTGTAAGTCCTTCATGTTTGCAAGTACCTATTTGCATTACTTACTGAAATAGTTCATATGGCTTTTGGATCAGTAAGAGCAAAAATAATCCTTGGTTTTGCTTGTAAAGACAGTTCTGAATGAAGCTAGTATTCTTCTTGCTTTTGTCATGAATGCTGCTCATTCTGTAGGTGATCTTGCATAATTCTATTTACCCTTTTAAAATAAGGTAATGAGTCAGCCCAGCATAATATAATTTAGATAATTTATTTCCCCAGGTTTTCTATATCTTGCTTGTTATATTACTTTACACATCACATGGACCACCTGACTACTCATGATTAGACTTTATGTAAATAAAACATTCAACACACATTGGAAAGTTGAAATGCGATATAAAGATAACTAGTGCTGCTTTATTTAACTGGGATTTTCATTATCTGATGTGTAAGTAAGTAAATGTGGAATGCTAGAAGGCTTACTCTACACAGGGCATGTTACCTTTCATTATACCAAAGATTATTGGCAGTCTTGATTTCTTTTTTTAAAGATCCGCTGTCTACCTCACATGTTGCTCAAACAGTGCAGTATCATTTGTAGATTTCAGCTATATGGAAAATTTTTCAGGTTACAGTTTTCAAGTGCAGTTCTAGTATGAAAAGTGATCATGTAAAAATAGTCCTACATTACTCGACATCTACAGAACTGTTCCTTGTGTGTATTAGAGAGCTGTTTGCTTGCTTCAGCATCAAAAGCAAGTGTTTAACTCTTGTTAGGCTGTACAGACAACACAGTTAAGAGGAATCTGGGTTCATTTTCTATTTATGCATAATGAAGAAGTGTCTACTGTTCCAGTGATTTACATCAGTGTAAATAGGGTTTGTACACGTCTTCAAATTATGTCCTCACTGACTAAGGGTTTATGGAGGTGACTGCAGGACATAATTGACCTTTATAACCTTTGTTACAAGTGACTGGTGAAGAATCTACCTTGACCTCTGAACCCAGTTTTAGTTTGCAAGTTTAGTCTGCTTTCCAGGGCAGACACCTTCTCATGCTTCCCTCCTCACAGCCTTGGGAGCGTGGGGAAGAGAGACTTAAGAGAGAAGCCAACATGAAACTTAGCTGGAAGGAGTAGAGAAAAACAGCTGCAGCTAGGACTTTGGACACTGTTATGAGTATCTGGCTGGTTTTTGCAGCTTTTACTCTGAATATTTTTCTCTTTCTGCTGATTGTAAGGAAACTGGAGCAAATATCCAGTCTCTTCTACCCAAGGTCTTTCCTCCTTACTCTTCCCTTCCTTTCTGTTAATACTGGTATGTGGGGTGGGAAGGCCAATGTTGGCTCCTTTTAAGACACTCTTTTTGTCCTATTTAAAACCATCTGCAGTCACTCGTGTTGATTGGAGGCCTTCTTTTCATGAACATCCCCTTATATCAGGGGTTCTCAAACTTCATTGCACTCCCTTCTGACAGAAAAAATGACTACATGACCCCAGGAGGGGGGACCGAACCCTGAGCCTGCCGGAGCTCCACCATCCTGGTTCTGTGGGGGGAGTGGGGCAAAGCCGAAGCCCGAGCCTCATCGCCTTGGGCTTTGCCTTTGGCCCTGAGAGGTGGGGCTTGGGCTTTGGCCACAGGCCCCAGTAAGTCTAATCCAGCCCTAGTGACCCCCTTAAAATGGGCTTGTGACCCACTTTTTGGTCCCAACACACTGTTTGAGAACTGTTGCCTTATCTCTTTAGTTTTTGTTTGAACCAGACATTATCCCTACTCCATTCCTTCTGGTCTTAAACTCATTATTTTCTTTGCCTTCCGCCTACCTGCTAGTCAGGGCCTTTATTTTACAATACCTAGCTGCAGTTTGGTTAAGGAAATATAACTCCAGTTCTTCAATTTTATATTTATTCTATAGCCTAGAATAATGGATCCCTGATCTTGGTTGGGATCCCTAGGCGCTACCATAGTATAAATAATAAGGGCTGACATTTAAAAAAGCCTACCTTTTTGTTTGAAAACTGTGCATATTTGCTGTGGAAGTTGAACTTGGTACAACTGGCATTTATAGTCCAAATTTTAAGTAGAACCATACTTTAAAAAGATAAAGGCCAAAATGCTGTTGGCACCTTCTGCTTTATGAACGGTCACAAAACCAGTAAAAATCATGGGGAGGTTGTGCAGAATTTTTGTTTGTGCTCCTCTGCCATCGCAGACATTGTTCTATGCTTTACATGTTGTGACAAAGTTCCTCCTCTACCTCGGTGGGTCCTGCGCTTATTGGCGGATTTTGCAACTCATAGGATCAGTCACAAAAAAAATTAATAGGCTAATTAACAATGTTATATTCCTACATGTACAGCAATCACCACACATAGGCCACAAAAGAGCAGGGTGCACACTACAACAGTACACATTACTCTGGCTCACTGTTAAAAGTAAGAACAGCGTCAGACCAAAGGTCCATCTAGCCCAGTATCTTGTCTTCAGACAGTGGCCAATGCCAGGTGCCCCATAAGGAATGAACAGAACGGGTAATCAAGTGATCCATTCCCTGTCGCTCATTCCCAGCTTCTGGAAAACAGGCTAGGGACACCATCTCTGCCCATCCTGGCTAATAGTCATTGATGGACCTATCTTCCATGAATTTATCTAGTTCTTTTTTGGACCCTGTTATAATTTTGGCCTTCACAACATTCTCTGGCAAAGAGTTCCACAGGCTGACTGTGTGTTGTGTGAAGAAATACTTCCTTTTGCTTGTTTTAAACCTGCTGCCTATTAATTTCATTTGGTGACCCCTAGTTCTTGTGTTATGAGGAGTAAATAGCACTTCCTTATTTACTTTCTCCACATCAGTCATGAATTTGTAGACCTCAATCATATTCCCCCCTTCGTTGTCTCTTTTCCAAGCTGAAAAGTCCCAGTCCTATTAATCTCTCCTCATACGGAATCAGTTCCATACCACTAATCATTTTTGTTGCCCTTTTCTGAATCTTTTCCAATTCCAATATATCTTTTTTGAGATGAGGTGATCACATCTGCACACAATATTCAAGATGTGGGTGTGCCATGGATTTATAGAGAGGCAATATTATATTTTCTGTCTTATCTATTCCTTTCTTAATGATCCCCAGCATTCTGTTTGCTTTTTTTGACTGCCACTGCACGTTGAGTGAATGTTTTCAAAGAACTATCCATAAGGACTCAAAGATCTTTCTTTAGTGGTAACAGGTAATTTAGACCCCATCATTTTATATGTGTAGTTGGGATTGTTTTCTGAAGTGCATTACTTTGCATTTATCAACATTGAATTTCATCTGCCATTTTGTTGCCCAGTCACCTGGTTTTGAGAAATCATTTTGTTGCTCTTTGCAGTCTGCCTGGAACTTAAATATCTTGAAGTTTTGTATCTGCAAATTTTGCCACCTCCCTGTTTACCCCTTTTCCCCCGATCATTTATGAATATGTTTAATAGAACTGGTCCCAGCAGTACAGACCTCTGAGGGACACCACTATTGACTTCTCTCCATTCTGAAAACCGACTGTTTATTCCTACCCTTTGTTTCCTGTCTTTTTAACCAGTTACCAATCCATGAGATGTCCTTCCCTCTTATCCCATAACTGCTTATTTTGCTTAAGAGCCTTTCGTGAGGGACCTTATCAAAGGCTTTCTGAAAATCTAAGTACACTACTATGTCCAGTGGATCTCCCTTGTCTACATGCTTGTAAAGACATGGATCCCCCTCAAAGAATTCTAGTATATTGGTAAGGGATCATTTCCCTTTACAAAAACCAAGTTGACTATTCCCCCAACAAATTATGTTCATCTGTGTGTCTGACAATTTTGTTCTTTATTACAGTTTCAACCAGTTTGCTCGGTACTGAAGTCAGGCTTACTGGTCTGTAATTGCCGGGGTCTCCTCTGAGGGCCTTTTTAAAAATTGGCGTCACATTAGCTATCCTCCAGTCATTTGGTACAGAAGCTGATTTAAATTATAGGTTACAGACGACAGTTAGTAGTCCCGCAATTTCACATTTGAGTTCATTCTGTCCGAACTCTTGGGTGAACACCATTTGGTCCTGATGACTAATTACTGTTTAGTTTATCAGTGTGTTCCAAAACCTGCTCGAATGACACCTCAATCTGGGACAGTTCCTCAGATTTGTCACCTAAAAAGAATGGTTCAGGTTTGGGAATATCCCTCACATCCTCAACTATGAAGACCAATGGAAAGAATTCATTTAGTTTCTCTGCAATGGCCTTATGGTCCTTGAGTGCTACTTTATCATCTCAATCATACAGTGGCAGACACTTAGCCCATTTGTTTCATAGATATTATGAAGGACACGGCAGGCAGCCTTAACCATTGGGATATTTTTCTCACTGAGGTCCAGTCTTGTGAATGGACAACACCATTGACTCTTCAAATGAGCAAAAGCACATTCAGCTTTCATTCTGCACCTGCTGAGCCAGTAGGTCAATCATTCCTTCTTGCTGTTGAGGTTACCAGTGTACGGCTTAATGAGCAAGGGGTAGGCTGGGTTTCTCAGACTTACTGTTGCCATTTCAACATTCCCAATGGTAATCCATTGGTCTGAAAAGAGAGTCCCTGCTTGTAGCTTTCTGAAAAGTCCTGTGTTCTTAAAGGTATGCATGTCATGCTCTTTCCCTGACCAGCCCACGTTGATGTTGGTGAAGCATTCCCGGTGATCTACCAGTGCTTTAATAATCACAGAAAAGTAGCCCTTTCTGTTGATGTACCTAGTGGCAAGGTGGTCTTGTGCCAAAATAGGGATATGGATGTCATCTGTCTCTCCACTGCAGTTTGGGAACCCCACAGCTGTGAAGCCGTCCACTATGTCCCGCACATTGCCGAGAGTCTGTCCTGCGTAGCAGAATGTGATTAATCGCCCTGCACACTTGCATCCCCCACGGTGGATTTCCGTACTCCAAATTAGTTCCCGACTGACCGGTAGCAATCGGGTATTCCAAGTTTCCACAGTACAATCCCACTTGCTTCTCAGCTGTCAGTGCAGCTCTCATTTTTGTGTCCCTGTGCTGGAAGCCTAGGCCAAGTTCAGTGGACAGATCTAGGAATTACAATGGGATCCCACCAGTCAGTGCTAAATTCTCAGGCTCAGAAGCAGTGCTTCACCTTCTGCAGCTGCTCGGTGAATGCTACAAACAGCCTTGAATTGGTTCTCGCTACGTCCCACAGCAGTCTGTCCTCCAAGGAATCCTCATGTGCCCCGCTCATTTGGTTCTTTTTGCAGCTCTGGAAATGCTGCAGGATTGTACGCCCTGTGCTTGCAAAATTCATGACAAAAATGAAGAGCTGTGCAGGCTCCATGCTTCTGTCAGAGATAGTGGACAGCCGGAGGGCCATGCAGGTTTGTGGGATTTTGAAAAAAGTCGTGTAAATTATGGGATATTGGTACCATTATGGGATGGAGATAATTGCAAACTGAGAAGTTGATGGCTTGCTCCCAGTCACTGCTGCATAACTCATTTTGCCCCATCAGACATTGCCAAAACTTCCCCAAAGTCAGTGTGCTGATGGTGGGGAGTTGCATAGTGGGATGCCTGTTGATGGTGCACCACATTCTGCATCGACACAAGCACTCCTAGTGAGTACATGCATCGCTGACACAAGGAGTCAAGTATGCACGTCCACAAGTGATGTTCTAACTACAGCAGTTGTACGCCAACATACTTTGAGTTGACATAAGTTTATAATGTGGACATGGCCTTAAACACGTATTACCTCAAAACATCTTAAGATATGTCTATAAAGTAATGTAAGACCAGGGATTTGAACTCTGGCTCAAGCCTAATCTCCCCCCCCCCCCCCCCCTTTCTGTCTACACACACACAGTGCTAATCCAGGGGTCAGACCCAAGTCTCAGGACCCCATGGGAGTGGAAGGTCTGAGCCTGAGTCAAGCCAGGACCCTGGGTTCCAGCCTTATTTCTTTGCAGTGTAGACACAGCCCCACTGGATGCGTGCTCTGGCAGTCTGCTAAAAGTATCCCACAATCCCATGGTTGACGTACTTTGTCCAGGACAGTCAAGTTTAGGGAAAAATCCAGTTTTGTCACATTGCACCATGAACAAAGGGCTAGAGTGGCCACATTTGAGGAGGGTGCTAGGGAATCTGGGATATGGGTGTCTGGACTGGGGTCCACGTAATACAATGTAGATTCTGGAGCCTCAGGTTTAGACATAGGTTTTAAAAGTTCCCAACCTGGGGTTACAAATGAGTGTAAGTGCTCAGGTCCTAGCTTAACAAAGTGTCTGCTCACTCAATTTCTATTAATCATAGGCTTACATTGCTGTGTAGACATACCCTTAATGTTTTATGTGGTTTTCCCAGATGGTGGACACCAAAATCATGCTGTCTGTCTTGGATACCTGTAATGTGCTTATGATCCTATCTAGCTACTAAGACAGAGATGGCCAAACTGTGGCTCTGGAGCCACATGCGGCTTTTCAGAAGTTAATATGCAGCTCCTTGTATAGGCACTGATTCCGAGGCTAGAGCTACAGGTGCCAACTTTCCAATGTGCCAGGGGGTGCTCACTGCACAACCCCTGGCTCTGCCACAGGTCCTGCCTCCACCCCACCTCTTCCTGGGCCCTCCCCTGAGCCTGCCTTGCCATCGCTCCTTCCCTCCCCACCCACTGAGCCTCCTGCATGACCTGAAACAGCTGACGTACAGAGGAGGCGGCGCTGATTGGCAGGGCTGTTGGTGGGTGGGAGGCGGGGGGAGCTAATGGTGGGGCTATTGACATATTACTTTGGCTCTTTGGCAATGTACATAGATAAATTCTGGCTCCTTCTCAGGCTCAGGTTGGCCACCCCTGGGGCTAAGAGAGAAAACTAATTAATCTGCTAAAAATTGGTTATTGATACTGTCCCTTTGACTCTTATAAAATATTCCACTATACAGCATCAGCTATAGTGAATTTAGAAGAATTATATTTTAATGCAGAAGGAGCATGGCATTACTTTCTGAAAGTTCACTATTTTTCATCATCAGTAATGTCTGTGAGGTACAACATCTAATCACTTGCATAAGAATTAATGCATGCTCAACGTATTTCATTTTCAGGTATGTCAGGACACCGCAACGATCCCACAGCAGTTGATGAATCTCATCCAGCCGCAGAAGAGGTCCGGTCTGACTCTGAGGTGATTGGGTGATATTTGTGTAACATTGTAAAATCAACCAATCCCAGCAACAGTTTCAGACTGCCAAAAATGCATAATGCAATGCATAATAAAATTCTTGAGTGTGCACACATGCATGTGGTGCCGCTAAATTTATATTCTGGCCTTTTAACTTTGAGTCCAGTTTCAGCTTGTCCTATTGCATCTGAAGCAGTGAAACTAAGTTTAGTCCATAATTGAAGATCACTTCAGCCAGCAACTTTCCTGCTGTGCTACTATTTGATTGTATGAGCTAAATGGGTTTAGGTGGGATGGGGGACTAGAAGGAACACCCAGGAAGAGGCACTGGTAATGAAAAAGATGATGGTCTTCCCTCAGTCTGTCTTGATTAGTTGTTCAGCATGATACAGTAGTAGGGGAAATTGCATAGAGTGAAAACTAAAATAGAGAATCTGACCACTTGTAGTTGATAATTAAGGTAGTAAACTTTGGCATCTTTCAGGATGAAAAGGGCTGTATTGGACGTTGTTAGTCAAAGGACTAAAATATTATTGAGTTTGGATAAGAAGTAAACAACTTAGGGAAAATTTTATTTTGACACTGAAAGAAAAGACCTTCTTGAGGGGATAAATAACTTTAGTTGTGTGTAGTCATCTTATGTATGTCTCGTAATACTTGTCAATCTGAAGAATTTGGGCAAACTCATAGTGCACATCCCATTGCCACTGATGGGATGTACTGCAATCCCTTTCCCATGTAGCTGACATGGGAAGATCATTAATATTGTCCCTAGAATTACCTCAATGGAATAGTTTGAGTTGATTCGAGAAACTTTAAAAATACACTTAATTTTTTTATTTTTTCTTTCTATTACCTAAAATTCAATTCCTGAGAGACCATTTCATCTTGCAAAGTTGGTGGTGAAAAGCCAGGGAACTTGTGCAATAGTCTCACTTGATGCAGATATGGCTTTGACCACAAAGTGGAAGTACTTGTCAAACACTGACTCATAGAGGATTTGGGAATTTGAGTGGGTGCCCAACTGCGTATAAAGGTGCTTCCATAGTGAATCAGAGCTGATTTTGTTGAACATATTTTCCCCATCACAAAATGGGCCAAATACAATTTAGAAAAAAGAGTGCATCAGTTGATAGGCAAAACTGTCACAAAATGAATGTGCTTCCTAAATGTGTTTATTCTAGAGTTTCCCTGTTAGTTTAAAGAACAGATATGTGTATTATCTTTGGACTAATAACCTCTGAAAATGAAGCACACAGTGTAAACCTAAATGGTAATTCTGTACAATCCTGTTCCCCCATAATAGGGACAATGCCACCTACATTCTCTTGAGCTTGCTCATCTAAGGCCCCGTCCTGCTCCAACTGACCTAATGGAAGTAATGAGGGCTCAGCACCTTTCTGGTTCAAGTCATTTTGTGAGAGCATAAAATGCTCGACTCAGTTGGCAGAAAGCTTTTCTGTCCAGGTGAAGGCTAGTGTCCAGCTTGTTGTTGTTTTGACAGTGTAGTGGCTCATGAAAGAGAATTCCCTGAAGTGCCAATAATTTGATTTGAAAACTGTTTTTGTTGTACTTAAACAAGGAGATCTGTGCTGTTGTTCGTTTGTTCTCTGGGTTTCCCATACCTATAGTTTTGTAAAGTTGACTCTTTAAAAGTCCTTGCCCATGGTAGTGTGACTGAAAATCAAACCGTAAATCAGATTACATTTTGATTTGTATTAGTTACATGAAACTAATTAGGTAGGCATTGCTTATGAATTTCACCCTCAATTTTTAATATATTCAAATTAATAAATAGACAAAAGAGAGAATATGGTAATTAAAGATTGATTAAATTAGTATTTGTCTTGGATTAAAGTAGCCAATTTAAAATGGGACACTATTTAATCTAGATCCCTCTTTAGCATTTAGTTCATGCAAAAGTTTGTGATTTCACAGAACTCTTCAGAACCTTTTCAGTTGCTCAAATACTCTGACTGTGCCATCCCTTCCCACTTCTGCACAAAAAGATTTTGCTCATTATATTTTTGTGATGCATTTTGGTTTTCCCCACCTGAAAATCTCCACAAAATACATCCACTTCATGCTGTTTTTGCTTCCTGGTTTTGCCACAGACTTCATATATTGTTTGGGTCAGGTAACATCACTGTACTTCAGTTCCACCATCTATATAATAGTAACTGAAAGGCATAATTCATAAATATGAGTAAAGTGACTTGAAGTCTTTGATGGAAGGCATTTGAGCAAAATATTTAATACTCAAATTGTTGGTAATCCAAATTGTGGTCACTGTCAAACTAATGTCTCTCGCATAACAATATGGGACAACCCCCACCTCTTCTAACCTCAACCTAACTATATGAAGAATATAGTCTCTTGTACAGTTGATAGGATAACAAATTAAAGTATTTTGACTTGTCCGGAAATTATATGGAAACATATAGAAACCATTGGAGCCATCATGCCAATATAACCAATTGTATTCCATTTCAAGTTGAAGCAGGTCATAATTCTATCATAACGTGGTCTGTATGGAGACTTAGGGTATGTCTACACTATGAGAATAGTTCGATTTATCTTAAACCGAACTTGTGAAATCAATTTTACAAAGTCGATCGTGCGAATCCACACCAAGGACATTAATTCGAGTTTGTGAGTCCACACTAACGGGGCAAGCGTCGACATTGCAAGCGGTGCACTGTGGGTAGCTATCCCACAGTTCCCGCAGTCCCCGCTGCCCATTGGAATTCTGGGTCTAGCCCCCAGTGCCTTCTGGGGCCAAAAATGTGTCGAGGGTGGTTTTGGGAACATGTCGTCATTCGACCCACACTCCCGCCCTCCCTACGTGAAAGCGCTGGCGGGCAATTACATCACGCCCTTTTCTGGTGATTGACAGCGCGGACGCCACAGGACAGCGAACGTGGAGCCCTCCGCGATTATCGCTGCTGTTCTGTCCGTTGTCAACACCTCGCGCCTTATCGTCCACCTTTTCCAGAGGCAGATGCTGAGAAATAGGGCGAGGAGGCAACGGAAGCTCCGGGAGGACATGAACTCTGAGAGGGGCACAGACCTCTCGCAAAGCACGGGACCCCGGTCCCTAGACATCATGGTGGCAATGGGTCACGTTGATCCTGTGGAACAGCGATTCTGGGCCAGGGAAACAAGCACTGACTGGTGGGACCGCATAGTGCTGCAGGTCTGGGATGAATCCCAGTGGCTGAGAAACTTTCAGATGCGTAAGGGCACTTTCCTGGAACTTTGTGAGTTGCTGTCCCCTGCCCTGAAGCGCCAGGACACCCGGATGCGAGCTGCCCTGACTATCCAGAAGTGAGTGGCCATAGCCCTGTGGAAGCTTGCAACGCCAGACAGCTACCGGTCAGTTGCGAATCAATTTGGAGTGGGCAAGTCTACCGTGGGGGTTGCTGTGATGCAGGTAGCCCATGCAATCGTTGACCTGCTGCTCTCAAAGGTACTGACCCTTGGAGACGTGCAGGTGATCATAGATGGCTTTTCTGCTATGGGATTTCCAAACAGCGGCGGGGCTATTGTTGGGACACACATCCCCATCCTTGGACTGGCCCACCAGGGCAGCCAGTACATTAACCGTAAGGGCTATTTTTCTGTGGTGCTGCAAGCACTAGTGGACCATAAAGGACGTTTTACAAACATCAACGTCGGATGGCCAGGCAAGGTTTATGACGCTCGTGTGTTCAGGAACTCTGGTCTGTTCAGACGGCTGCAGGAAGGTATTTACTTCCCGGACTGCAAAATAACTGTTGAGGATGTGGAGATGCCTACAGTGATCCTCGGGGACCCAGCCTACCCGCTAATGCCCTGGCTCATGAAGCCATACACGGGCGCCCTGGACACTGAAAAGGAGCTCTTCAACTACCGGCTGAGCAAGTGCAGGATGGTGGTGGAGTGTGCCTTTGGCCGTCTCAAAGGGAGATGGCGAAGCTTACTTACTCGCTCCGATCTCAGCCAAACAAATATCCCCATTGTGATTGCAGCTTGCTGTGTGCTCCACAATCTCTGCAAGACCAAGGGGGAGACGTTTATGGTGGGATGGGAGGTTGAGGCCAATCGCCTGGCTGCTGATTACGCACAGCCAGACACCAGGGCGATTAGAAGATCCCAGCGGCACGCGCTGCGCATCCAGGAAGCTTTGAAAGCTAGCTTCCAGAGCGAGCAGGGTAACCAGTGACTGTTTCGCTTGTTAAAACTGAAGCTGAACCAGCCCCCGTTTCTTTACACAGTTACCGTTGTCTATCCTCTCCAATTACCAGCACCCTTTTCCCCCCCCCCCCTTCATTCCCCGCTTTAAAAGTATAATAAAGAAAACATTGTTTATTAAAACCGTCTTCTTTATTAATGATTTCTTGGTAAAGGGTTGAAACTGGGACGAATACCGCGGTTGGGGAGCGGGTGGAGTGATGGAAAGGACGCTTCCCAACTCGGGGAATGACAGGCTCCTGCTCCCTGAGCAGTCCGCAGTGGTGGACTGCTTGTTTCAACGGAGCCTGCAACCCCTCCTGTTCGCAACTCTGTGAGGGGGGGCCTGTGTGACTTCTTGGCTGGGGATTGCGGCCACTGATCCCCGGCTGCATGGATCTGTCATGCAGGCTATTGCCTGCCGCCAACGATCTGCAGCCACCCTCCACCACCAGAAAGTGACAGCTCCTCCCCCTCCCCCATAGAGAACAGGAAAACCCCCTCCCAGAATGGCAAGTGTGCCTAGTGAATGCAATGTGAGTGTGACTTTCTGTTGAACTTTTCCCCCCGTCTCCACCCTGTTATCGGCGCCTATCGTCTCAAATCACAAACCACCCCTCCCCTCCCCCAAAATCGAACAGCCCTTTGAAAGGTAGTCAAGGAAACAGCAATTTTCAGAACACAATTTTTTATTAAGGAGAGCAAAATTTTAAGATGAAACTTGGACGGGGGCTGGGGTGGGGTGCGTTTGGAGGGAAGTAAAGGTCCCATCTACATTTTTGGAAAGGAGAGCCTTCTGCTACTGGAGCAGTCCGCAGGGGTGGAGTGATTTTTTCCTCGGCCCTTGGCTCCCCTCGTTCTACTGACTTTGGGTGAGGGGGGAATTGGACTTTGTGGCAGGGGAGGGCGGTTGGAAATAACATACAGAAGGGCCCTTTCCTCCTGCCTCCGTTCCTGCAGAACGTCAACAAGGCGGCAGAGCGTATCTGTTTGCTCCCTCATTAGTCCAAGCAGCGTTTGAGTCGTCTGCTGGTCTTCCAGCCGCCACCTGTCCTCGCGAGCTTCAGCCGTCTGCTCCCGTTCGCTGACTGCTCGCTCGGACGTTGAGACGTCCTCTCTCCGCTGTGCCACCTCGTTTCGGGAACAGACCATCAGTTCCGAAAACATGTCGTCCCGGGTTCTTCTTTTGCGCCGCCTGATCTGCGCAAGCCTCTGGGAGGGCGATCCACGGGTAGGGAGGGAGACACTCGCAGCTGTGGGATGGGAGAAAGGGAGTGAATTCCTCAGAAAGATACATTTTCCCGAACAATGCCTATACTCTTTCCCTGTGAACAAGACCATGCACAGTACCTATCACATGTGCACTCAGTACAAGGTCGAATATTATGTCTTTGTATTAAGTGCCAGGGGTCCTGGTGTTCAGATCTCACAAGCGGAGCTGCACACTGGAAAACGGCTCTCAGGAGACCATGGTAAGCCGTTGCCTTTGGACTGCTGTGACCTAACTTCACAGCAGTGCGGTACTCCCATGTTTCAAGCACAGTTCCTAGCGGTGGCCAGTTCCTGATGCCGGAAAAACCGCTCGGCTACAACGGCTCGCCTACACGGTTACCCACCCACACCCACCCCCTCCGCGGGGCCGGTACTGGGAACTCTCCCTGCCCGCGACCCGCTGTGTTTTAACGGCTCGCCTACCTTCCCCACCCCCTCCGCGTGGCCGGTCCAGGGAACTCTCCCTGCCTGTGCACCGCAAAGTTTCAGCGGTTAGCCTCACAGCTATCACCCCCCCCCACCCCCCGCATGTTTGCAAACCGCTGGTTGTCGTTCTTTAAAGGAAAAATCAAGAAGTCAATATACTAACACAACCACCCATTCAAACCAGGGCACCATGACTGATATCACTCTGATGAGGATTTCGGAGACGGACAAAGACCGCATGCTGCGTGAATGCCAGCAAAGGGCCGTATGCCGCCATGCTATGCAAGGCAATGATACCAGAGTACCTGCAGCTTGCATGGCGCGGAAAAGTATCCTACCATGGAGGAGATAGTAAGGCCGCTGTCCCTGGGAACCTGATGCAAAAGCTTTCACTGTACCTACAGGAGTGTTTCGCGGAGATCTCCGATGGGGATTTCTCCTCTATCCCCATACATATTGACAGACTTTTCGAGTAGTTGCCTTGGAAAAGATTGAAAACTGAAGCGCCTATTGCAAAGTAAGCAATAAAAACACATTGATAACAAACCAATGCCTATTCTATTCAAAATAAATGTTTAAAACACCGACCTGACGATCCTTCGCCTGGGTCCTGGTCCGGGCTGCTGCTTTGGGAGGGTTCGTAGGGGATCTCGGTGAGGGTGATGAACAGATCCTGGCTGTCGGGGAAATCAGCGGTGAAAGCGCTGTCGACTGCCTCCTCCTCCTCTCCTTCCTCTTCTTCACCGTCCGCGAAAATTTCAGACGACGTGGACGTAGATAAGACCCCGTCGTCGGAGTCCACGGACACTGGTGGTGTAGTGGTGGCAGCACCACCGAGCATAGCATGCAGTGCCTCGTAAAAACGGTGCGTGTGTGGCTGCGATCCGGAGCGTCCGTTGGACTCTTTGGTTTTTTGGTATGCCTGTCGCAGCTCCTTGATTTTCACGCGGCACTGCGTTGCATCCCGGACGTATCCTCTCTCTGCCATTGCCTTGGAAATCTTCTCATAAATTTTCGCATTCCGTCTTTTGGATCGCAGCTCCGAAAGCACGGACTCATCCCCCCACACAGCGATCAGGTCCAAGACTTCCCAATCAGTCCAAGCTGGTGCTCTCTTTCTATTCTGCGATGTCATGGTCACCACGGCTGCAGAGCTCTGCATCGTTGCCAGTGCTGCTGAGCTTGCCACGATGTCCAAACAGGAAATGAGATTCAAACTGGCCAGACAGGAAAAGGAATTCAAATTTTCCCGGGGCTTTTCCTGAGTGGCTGGTCAGAGCATCTGAGCTCGGATTGCTGTCCAGAGCGTCGACTGAGTGGTGCACTGTGGGATAGCTCCAGGAGCTATTAGCATCGAATTCCGTCCACAGTAACACGAATTCGACATGGCCATGTCGAATTTAGCGCTACTCCCCTCGTCGGGGAGGAGTACAGAAATCGAATTAAAGAGCCATTTATGTCGAATTAAATAGCTTCGTAATGTGGATGGGTGCAGGGTTAAATCGAGTTAACACTGCTAAATTCGACAAAGTCCTAGTGTAGACCAGGCCTTAGTGTATGAGAGTTCAGTTTGGGGCAATTTTTAAAAACAGTTCAGCTGTTTATAGGTTTCTTAAAATAAGGCTTAATTTTTG
This sequence comes from Chelydra serpentina, assembly GCA_037349315.1. Classification (NCBI taxonomy): domain Eukaryota; kingdom Metazoa; phylum Chordata; order Testudines; family Chelydridae; genus Chelydra; species Chelydra serpentina. The sequence goes on from JBAIAC010000014.1 coordinate 1,965,860, forward strand.
CAGGTGATTAGCATCTCTGGGCCTAATGTTCTTTCATAGGAGTGGGACAGATTATCTGTCTATCCACCAAGTACTTTTAGTGCATTTAAAATACACCGTAAATACGTATTGCAGAGCCATAGGGCTTGTGGTGCACTTTAATGTATTTTTGGCTACATATTCACCCAATAAACGTTTGGTTTGGTTCTCTTTTTTTTTTTTGGTAAGAGGGAAATATGAAAAAACGGACTTATCGCTACACACTGAACATACTGTATTGTAAAACTGAAAAGTTTGGACAATGCTTGATCCATTTCAGGAAAATGTGAAGATTTCCAAGAGAGAGGGAATTCAGGTGACCCTTTCAAAGAATGGCTGGCTGCATTGAGCATTAATAAGAGGATGTAGTTTTGAATTGCACGTTATTTTTCTTTTTCTCTCAAACTCCCCCTAAAGGCTGAAAATGCAGAGTCTCTTTTAAGTATTTCTAAGGTGGCTGTCATACATGGTATCTTAATATCTCCATAGCATCCTGTACCCTTCTGCTTCAGATTTCTGAAGCAAAGTTGGGACAGTGCAGGATACTGCATCTGTGACAGTAAATATTTTCAGTGCTTTGATAAATTTTCAAAGAGCTGAAATAAATCTACTTAAATCCCAGGACCTAAAGTCTCTAGTGCAATATTAGAAAAGGACTTGTTTTACTAACACTATTTAGGGATTGTATGTAGATGCCCATTTCTGTGATATCCTCCAAATCAGGGAATGTGCAATTTTAACTCTGTTATCTTGTGTGTATTTATTACAAAAGAGAAAATAACACTTTTTCAGATTAGAAAAAGATAAATTAACAAACTACTGTTATGAATATAGTAGGGACGTGGTGCCGAAAAAAGTGTTAAAGGATTCATAACTCCAAATATTCATAAGAGCACACGCGCATCAGATATAACAAAGCAGGAAGCCATTCTCTCCTGCTTAAAAACAAAACTGTTCCCACAAACTGGGTTTGTGCTCTGAGACCTGCACTGTTTTGTGTATGGCCCCCTGAGTAATTCAGGCAGTTGTATTTGTGAATGGGGTTATTAGAGCTCTATAAATCAATTAAAAAACAAAACAAAACCAAAAAAAATCCCAGCAGAGTGAGGACAAAAATTACTTCCCTACTACTATCCTAGCAAGGCAGGATAAAATGCATTAGTGTTCCTTATATGTGCACTTCCTGAGGAAGGAGACGCACTTTTTACACACCTTAGTAGAAGTGTGTATGTGCTACATAAGGGCACCTTCAGATAGTGAAATATATTGTAAATCTCATTTCCATCTCATTACTGTTTGTTAAAGGACGAATGATTTTGTATAGCAACTTAAGGTGTGCAGTTTATGGATGGATATTTGTCTAATCTTAATAGAACTAGACTGACGTAGGTTACAGTGTAGTAGCTGTGTTAGTCTGTGTCAGCAAAAAGAAAATAAGAAAGTCTCTAAGGTGCCACAAGTATTTCTAACAAATTTATTTCAGCATAAGCTTTCGTGGGTTAGAACCCACTTCATCAGATGCATGGAATGAAGTTTCATTCCATGCATCTGATGAAGTGGGTTCTAACCCACGAAAGCTTATGCTGAAATAAATTTGTTAGTCTCTAAGGTGCCACAAGTATTTCTTTCTTTCTTATTTTCTTTAGACTGACGTACTTTTTGATTGGCCACAAAGATTTCACGTGGGACAGGAATTCTTAAACTTGTTCATCATATGCACCACATCTTAATAGCAACAGTGTTTTTGTGGCACAGATCCCCGCCCCCACCCCATTCATCGTTGCATGGATCATCTTCCCTCCCATTGACAATTGAATAATATCCTTGTAACAACCAGAGTAATTGTTTATCTGGAAAAATGTTGGGAAAGCATTTGATGCATGTCTTAGCTTTTGATGTGACTCTAGCTGGTGGAAACAAGCACCATGTGACTCTTTATGGACATGGACAGCTGAAGTGGAGCAGGATGATGTGATTTTTTTTTGCTTTGGTGATGGACTGTTTTACTTAGTTGGCTATTTGAACCTAAAATCCAAATATTTTTAAATTTAATGGATTTTTTAATTATAATTCATAATTCACTTGGTTAAAGATGCATAATTTCACAGTTTACTTTATGGAACCTTTAAAGGATCAATTAAAAATAACCTGTTATGTTCTATGTTTGAGGCTGCTTATTATTCACTGCAAGGCCCAAAATAAAGGCAGCCCCTTCCCTGAAGGAGATAAGTCACATCACTTACTCAGTTGGGTCTGTTCCATAATCTTGACAGAAAAAGCTTTATTTTCCTGATGTAAATTTGATTATCACAACCATGTTTATAGATTTCTGAAAGATATTCACTTAATTTTTTTTTGCTTAAACCTTTGTTTTATGAACACAATGTTCCAGTGCTCAGATAAATAGATCAGCTGTTATTCAGTACCCATATATTTCTCATGTTGGCCTTTAGACTATCCCAATTCAAGGATTTATAAATACTCTGGATCTCAAAGGCTTTGAAACTGATTGCTTCTAACTAATTTGGGGAAAAATCCAAATACCTTAGACAGTTTCTATGATCACCGCAAAAAAATTAGTTGTCTTCTTTCCCCTCAGCCCAAAGAGCTCTCCTGAAATAAGTCTGAAATATTCAAAAACAAAAAACTTTTTATTCCTTTCTCCATGGATGAGTTTCTAAATATTTTTTTTTTTTGAAAACACTTCTTGAACAAACAAACACAAAAATCACTTTTTCTTTTGGACAGTAGCATACTGCTTTTAGTAGGTGTTTCTGAATGCATCGTTGATTTAAATTGTCTGTAATCCACTCTTCCTAATTTGTTATAAAATGCTTATAAGCATTCTTTCAAAAGCCAGACTGGTATTTTAGTCTTTTTGTTTTAGGGGAGCTTTGTAGAAGGTTTTGTCTTAGGGAAGCTTTGTAGTGGGTACCTGCTTTACAAATGCAACTTGATTTCACTACTTCTAAGAGATTTTTTTGTTTGTCTCCACACTCTTTCCCTGTTCTTACACTTACAGCTTGATAGCAATGAAAGTTATGAAAAGTCTTTCAAAAGTATAGGGTTATTAAAGCAAATTTGTGCTGCTAGACCAAATTTTATAGATATCATACAAAATCCTGTATATTGTATTGCAAGAGCATAACACTTCATACTGAGCAAGACTTTGCACATTTTTAACCCATTTAAGGACAGTTAATGTTTCTATCCTTAATGGCTAACGTTCTTGCTTTGTGGCTCATGCAACGGACTCCCTGATCCCCATGGGAAGCTAAAGATTTATTCCCAGGTCCCTCATTTTGCTCTTTCACATTTCACTGTTTTATTTTGCGGTTGGATGAAAATGATTTTTTTTTTTTTTTTTTTTTTTAAAGACTGGGTGGAGTGAAAAATCATTACTATAGTGTCAGTGATTTTCCTTTTTTTATTTATTTTTTTTAAGCATGAAGGTGTAATTCATGGAACGTTAATTCGCTTTTGAAAATCATCTGGTGATGGAGATACACTTGGATTAAAATCCATTCTTCAGACACATGCACATTCAGCTTTTGGTTAAAAAATGGATCAATGGTTATCAGAGTCTAGGAAGAGTCTCAAGTTGTAAATAAAGCATTCCTTGTTGAACCAGACTTATTCTATGTCAGCCACACAATTGAAACAATAGTGGAAGAGGGGAAAATATGTATGATAACAAGGTTTATCAGTATGAGTTATGCAGGCCATCCCAAGCAACTGTCAATGAATCTTTGTACTACACTAAATTTTCTGTGGGGTGGAGCAGGAGAGATGCTGGTCTTTAATCCTATTTGAAGGCTTAATTTGTTGTTTAAAATTGTAGTCTTCCTTCCCCCAGCTAGTGGAACAGATAAGATGCTTTTTGTCTAGTCTCTTCAGGACTGTTTAACTGCTCTGGTGGGAGTGAGAAAACATGAACTCGATAATCTGCCCTTTCCTTTTGGTCTTTCTTCCACATAAATGGCTCCAGTAACTGTAAAGCAGTAAGCAACAGCAGACCTAGCAGCAGAAGTGGGAAGCTGAAGTGATTCTTTCTGAGTAGCAGAAGTATTGATTGTTGATTTGACTCTGCTGATTCTGGCAGAGCCATGAACAGCAACAGAAACACTATAGTTGTTTTGGTCCAGAAGACAGCGCTGCATTGGTATAATTTGTTCCACATTGCAACAGAAGGGCTAGAATCATGACTTTTTTTAAAAACGAGAGCTTAAATTCTGCAGCAATTGATGATTAAAGTCACTTCCCTCACAAGGAAGTACTTGCTGCTTGCCATGATGAGTGAGGTTTTTCAAGCTTGGCTCATTTCATTGTTAAGTATTCTGGAATATGTGAAATATGATGGATGTTGTATGCACCATTTGTCTCTGGGTGTACACATTTTTACAAGTACAAAAAGGGCCTTTAGGGCCTTCTGAATTTAATTCTACCTCTCAGATTCTGATCTGGACATATAGATAAACTAAATGACATTCTTTAATTACCCAATGCTGTCATGTGGGTCTGGTCCTAACTTTTCTGTTGTCTTCTTAAATCATGGAACTGTGTTAGATAATTTTTTGCAAGTTGTGCATCACACAGGGACTTTGTTTTTGTGTGATTTAAAATACACTAAATCTGAATGAATTCAGAATCAATGAAATGGTAGAATTAGATTCCCATTTTGTAACAGCAGCTGGTATCTAAAATCAATTGTTAAATATTCTGTCTAGCACTTTTATAATATGCCAGTCACTCTGGTGTATTGGCAGATACTAACCTGTTTCTTTTTTCGCTGTAGGAGTTTGCAATGGCTCAAGAGTCTCCCAAAAATTCAGCAGCAGAAATTCCTGTGACCAGTAATGGAGAGCTTGAAGATTCACGTGAACGCAGTTTTAACAGGGTAAAAAGAATTTCTTCAGTCTCGTTAATTACCACTAAATCACTATCCGAAATCCAGTTAATGAAATGCTGAGATTACAAAGTAATATGTAGTAAACAGAATCCGGCCTGAGTTGATTTCCTAGATCTTACAGAAGGCTAGGTTGGTTAATATTTTATCATGTCAGAGGTGAACATATTCCTATTCTTGTAGTCTAACCTTCTGTCCAACTACAAACTGCTACATCAGTGCTACTCAGTCCTCAGTGGTTCAGGAGCCAAATTAGCGATCATCATTTCCCAGAAGAGCCACAGTAGTGTGAATTCATGGTTTCATTTACTATAGTAATATGTAGTCATATTTAAACAGTATGACGGGAAATACTTAGTTTTTATATATCTGTTATTCTCATAGCAAAATGACTGGCCAAGTATTATTATTTTATTAACTACAATGGGTTAATAACATAGTAAAAGCATCCGGATAGGTTAATAACTTAGATTGGTGAATAATTAAATCACAGTGTTTTTAATATCATGTGCTGCAAAGAGCTGCAGGAGACGCATTAAAGAGCCACTTGCAGCTTGCAAGGCCCAGTCTGAGTATCACTGTGCTACATAAAGATGTCTGCAGGCTTGTATTTGTTCAAAGAAATGAGATGGAAAGGCATTCTAGTAGTTTATCAGACAGAAATACGATATAAAATTTGAGCTTACTAAAGTTGGTTTGGATAGCCTTCTGGACTACTAGTTTGTCTTGTTCACCCTTAACCATTAAGTTAAGATGCATCTATAAATATGTTTAGTACTTTTAAGTGTTTCTAGTAAAGACTTAAGAAAATGTAAGTACTTACAGATTTGTATTATTTCTGTCTAAATTCACCCAAATTCCAGCTACAGTTGCTACTGGGGTTATGAGTTGAAAGTAGAGTCTCCCATTAGACAAATGTTTTCTGGTGCCTCAGGTTGTGCGTGCGCGCGCTCTCTCTCTCTCTCTTTCTCTATTTTGTGCACTTCTATCCCAGTTGTAAACTTAATTTTATATGGACAAAAATTAGTTTGCAACAAGCAGTGCCTCGTATTTTATTTCTCTATGGATGAAATTCCTATTGGAGGGAGTAAGGGGATGTCCGTGATCTTGGCAGTCTTTTGACAGCATTAATGGAAAAACTTTTTAAAAAGCTATATTTAAAAATTTAAGTTTAAAGTAGATAAAATCAAGCAGACTCACAAACTGGAGTAAGTTTGTACTGAAATTACTTTAGGCTTTCACTATTGTACATTCACAAAACTCTGCCAGTAGTAATGTACCATATAGCTCATAGTCCAGCATGTAAATCTTATATTTGTAATAAAATTTCTCTAAAAAAACAGAGGCTATATTAGGTTTTTGCCCCCAAGTTTTTATTCATTAAAATTTCAAAACATGTATTTTTAAAATGGGTACTTGAGGGCTATGCAAATACTGAACAGGCAACTAGTTTACACAGTTAGCTGTGTCTTAAGTTTTACTCGCTACAAAGCAGACCACTTCAAAAGGCTTAAAATAAGAGGTGACATATTTAAAATTGCATGTAACTGCATCTTGGCTTCTGTATGCAACTGTATCAAGTAGTGTTGCAAAAGGCAAAGGAGTGTAATAGTTCTGTTCATTTGGGTAACTGAGGTTTTCGTGCCACATATCTATATGAAATATACCTATCGCTATATGGTATCAATAGTTTGTTCTTTAAGATGGAATACAAAAATGGTAACATTTACATTACATGGTGAAGAATTTGTGTGTATGCATGTGCCATTTCTTTCAACACCCATGCTTTTTTTCCCCCCAGACACTTAATTGATAGCTAATCATTTGTTTCTTGACTGACCAGCAGGGGCTGCTGTGGTATAAGCCATAGAAATTTGGGCACTTTCATTTTCAGATTGTAAAACCAAAGGCTGGTTCCTGCGCTAAATTTTTGTTTACCCTCCTAGCCTAGAGTTAAGGGAGATCTTCTAGTCGAACATGAATTAGAATTAGACCCATATAGCACTGAATTGGGGATTGTGTGTGTGTGTGTGTTTAAAAAAAATAAATTACTGAATAGCACCTAAAAATTAGTAGATCCCTACTGGATCCTTGAGTGAGTAAGAGACTGGTGTTTGTTTTTTTTTGTTGGCTGGAAGAATTGTTTTCAGGGATAACACAATCTGCATTTGTGGTCATCAGGTAGGTATAGTGACTGGCTGACAAGAGGAATGGAACTTCATGGGAATGGAACACAATATGGGGTCCAATAATAAAGCTGTAAAGCTACTACCGTTCTTATCCCCAGTCATAAGTATGTTTTTCTAATCACCCTGGATGTGTGTCCTTTTGAGTTTCCATGACTATGCTGTTAATACACGTTATGGGGGGAAAGATACTTCAGTGACTTTAAATCTGTGCTGTCAAATGAAAACTTCAAGAGGTGCCCCCCCGAGTCAGGATATATGTAATAAATAAAAAGAAACCTTTATTTGTAATTTATCTTAAAGGTAATTGTGAATATTTAGGGCAACTAAAACAGAACGTAGAATTCTGCGGTGGCAATGAACTCGGGCCTTGTGCAATAGGGAGAAGCATTGGGCTTGTATTCTTTTAAGGAATTAATTTAGTTGGCTTTATAAGGAATTTCCTCAGTCCTTGGTTGGTTAGTATTGTGGCAGCACACCTAGACTGTTTGGTCAATGTTAAAATAAACCAAATAAATATTGTTAGACTAGAAAGTGGTGTTTGAGGGTTGTTGGTGGTTTTTTGGTTTTTTTTAAACGTAGAGTAAATATCTGAAAATCACGAACTACCAGATCTGCAAAGTCTACTTGAGTTCTTTTATGGTCCTAGAGTATTGACGCTAAAGATCCCACAGTTGGAGCAAGTCTAACTATTCTGTTGATGCCCAAGCTTGAATAGAATTCTAACTTACTCTGCTGTATCTTTGACTCTGCAGGGCTAATAGGTAAAAAGTAGCAGAAACTTGCTTTAGTTAAGTACTGTAAGTACTTAAGCAGATGTGGCTTTGAATGCTCACATAGAGCATAGTAACATGGTGCCATTTTTACATAGTTACTTTTCAGGTTAAAGCCACACTGAGTAAGAATTCTGATTTTATTTTGCTATGTGATGCATAAAGCAAATGACTTATGCTTGTCTTAAAAATACAAAACTCTGTGGGCTTTCAGCTAGCCAGGTGCCAAGTGGAGCTACTTACTTTCTAAGCATGGTATTTTACACCTACATTCAAAAGGTATAAATCTACTGTTGTCCAAAGAAAATATCAGCAGTATTCTGGGTGCTGACTAATATATAATACAGGCACATACACATAAAAAATTAAGTATTTTTTTAACCAAAATTGTTGAATTTACTGTATGCAGGCTAAAAACGGTAGTCTGAAAACTTGACATGTTTTAAACCTGTGCAACTGTTCATGGAATATCAGGGTTGGAAGGGACCTTAGGAGGTCATCTAGTCCAACCCCCTGCTCAAAGCAGGGCCAATCCCCAATTTTTGCCCCGGATCCCTAAATGGCCCCCTCAAGGATTGAACTCTCAAGCCTGGGTTTAGCAGGCCAATGCTCAAACCACTGAGCTATCCCTCCCCTTTGTTCCAATTCTTGTAATTTATGCATGACTGTGCAAAGATTAAGAGGAAATTTGTTTTTAATATAAAATCAGATTTAGAGTAAGAATGGTATTTGAGAACCTTCAAGGAAGTTTTATTAAACATTTTAAAATTTAATACATGCTAATGTACTGTGTTCAGAGAATCTGTGTTCTCTCTTCTAAATTCACTGTGCAGGCAAAATAAGTGGATTTTTTGTGTCATAGTGGCTGGCTAAATAATAGAATTCTAACTATTGAAAATTGGAATAGTGTATAACTGTGTATAGTAGTAGCCTTAGTTCATGGTTACATATGAAAAGTTGCAACAGCTAGATTTTTGTTCACTGACTTTCAGAAGTTACTTACTTTCTTAGTAACCTAGAGAACGTAGAAAATACAAGCAATCCTCAGAGCCTAGTGTGCATATAACATCTGTTTTCTGCAGCCTGAAGACAAGAGATCTGAATATCATCCATCTGTAGTAAGGAAATGTTCTTAAAATATTTACTGTAAACCAGTACGTTTAGGCAAATGGCGATCTAGAAACTATGATTGTGTAGCACAATTTTACACTCCCATCTGAGACGCCCTCTTAACTTAGAATGTGTGATAATCAGAATTATCGCAAAAAGATTAAAAGCTCATAGGTTGTTTCCTTTGGGGTAGCTTTCTGGATCAGTTTTCTATTGTCAGTCTCCAAAATCAATGTTATGCCTTTTTTTTTTTTTTTTTTTTTTTTTTTTTTTTATATAAAGTATTTTGTCTTGCTTCATCTTTGTTACTTTTAATGTGCCTCTTTTACTTTTTCCTTTTCTCCTGTAATTTTGGTAATTTCTGCATTTAATGAAAAACTATATATAATGTGTTTAGTTACTGCTCTGAAATTTCTTCAGCTTTGCTACGAGTATTAATTTATTAGTTTGTAGGCAAAGCCAGCACAGCAATGATTAAAGGAGTTCACCTAAGATTGGGGGAAGGAATATTTATTACTTCAGTTGTACAATTATAGTAGTAATTCATAAATAAAAGAGGTTTGTGGAGGTGATTACAATAAGTAAATGGACTAAATTTCAAGAAAGTCTTTTTTGTTTTAAATAAGTTGGATTCAGTTGAGAAACATTTTAGTATATTTTTCGCTTTTTAAAACTTGTGGTAGTGCCCCACTGCGGGATCTGGGGCCCCCACGGAGGGTTGCCAGATGTCCAGTTTTCGACCGGAACACCCCACTGCACCAGCAGTGGCACCAACCAGACTTGACTTAGCTGGTGCAGTGGGGCTGGCAGGCTCCCTGCCAGGTTCTGTGCAGCTCCTGGAAGCGGCCGGCATGTCCCTCCGCCTCCTAGGCAGCACGCAGAGCCCCATGGCTGCCCTTTCATCTAGGAGCTGGAGGGACATGCTGGCCGCTTCTGGGAGCCACCTGAGGTAAATGCCATCTGGAGCCTGTGCCACAACCCCCTCCCACGCCTCAAACTCCTACCCCAGCCCTAAGCCCCTTCCTGGACCCCAAACTCCTCATCCCTGGCCCCACCCCAAAGCCTGCACTCCCTCCCATACCCCTCACCCTCCTCCCGCACCCCAGCCTGGAGCCCCCTCCCACACACTGAACCCCTCATTTCTGGCCCTACCCTGGAGCCTGCATCCCCAGCCCAGAGCCCATATCCCTCCTGCACCCCAATGTCCTCCTGCATCCCTGGTCCCACCCCCAGCTGGAGCCCTAACCCCCTCCGGGACCCTAGTTTCCTGCCCAGTGAAAATGAGCGAGTGAGCGATGGAGGGAGGGGAGTGGGGCAAGGGTGTTCGGTTTTCTGTGATTAGAAAGTTGGCAACCCTATCCCCATGCTTGACTCAACCCATATTTTCATTTACGTTTTGTGAATGTAATAACTTTGCTGCAGATATTTCAGCAGCTTTAGGCGTATTTGTTCTCATCTGTATGCACAGAGATCTAGCTGTGCGAGTCTTGTTTAGTGCTAATGTAATTTATATTCCCAGAGCAAGAGTTTGTATACCCCTTAGCAACAAAGTAACATTTGAGACCAACTTGAGGCTCTGTTCTGCTCCTGAACATAGAAGTGTTGCATAAATCCGTTTCTATGCATGCACAAGCAAATGCAATATCTGATTTTGCAATACACATCTGCATGCACGTATATATGTGCACTTACAGTACTTGCATACAGCATTATGCAGGAATATACTGTTAAATAAAACATGAGTTACCAAATGTACTTGATTTTAAAAAAAATGAAATTTGGTAACATGTTAATACAGCACTGTTTACTATTTGCATCACCTCCAATAAACGGTTCTGTAACAAAATCCAAAGTAATAATTAAAAAGACAGATGAAATCACTGCTTCATTAAAATCTTTCATAAAAGAGCTGCTGTATTCTCAGTGCACATGAGGACAAGTATCAAGAACTACTTAAGTACAGTTATGACTGAGATTCTAACTTGGTTTGTCCATCCACTATGATAGATGTAAACTTTAAAGTGACTGAACTGGGCTGTAGCCTTGAGCTGTATTGGGCCAAAAGTTTGTCTTTATGTTAAGACATAGTTTTGCCTCAACCATACTATCTGAACAGTATTGGGACTCATTTAGGCAGCAAGAGTTTAAAGCATGCTTAAGCATACTGGTTTTGTTAGTGTCTGCATCTTTAAAGTCCGTTATTAACGGCAATGTTAATGGGATGACTAATTCGCACAGCCCCTTTATTATTGTTTGCTGGTGAAAACCCAGCTGATTGTTAACTACAGGACCAACAAATTGCAATCTTTACAACATGAATAGTGTGAGAAGTTATATTTTGTCATTAAAATACTTGCTTTCAGTTTTTTAATGTAGGTGAGAATACTTAACATTGTTTAACAAACCAGACCCTGAGATGGGGAAAAGTGCATTATTCTTTGTAATCTGAAAACATGCCATGTGTTTGGCCAAAAGAGAGTTTCTAAAGAATGAATTAAAATAAGGTAACGTTCTAAAATTGTCATAGTTAGGCTACCCAAGAGGCCAAATACTGTTATCTTACAAACTTACTTACATATGTTTGAAATGCTGTGTGCAAATACAAAACCTGATGTGTGCATTGCATTCTGAAATTCCTTTGTATATCTGTTGTTGTTTCCTCTGTCTCCCAGGATAGGCTTTTTCCTCTGGTCTCTTTTTGCCCTCTCGCAGAGCTTAAGCACTTTTCTAAACCTCTTTTTATATGCTTCTAGTAGCAAAGGATATCTGGCAGTGTGGGAAACTTGAGCTTCATTGTGAATCTTCAGTATGTGCTATTATCATAATAAAAAGTATCTTTAAGATCAGTTACTCACTGCACCTGCACTCATAACACCTTGGGCTGTAATCTTGTCAGATCGCATAAGCCATGCAAGGTCAGAGCACTTGTATGGGAGACTAACAAAAGAAAACTCTGGTGCTGTAGGAAGTGCTTATGCCTTCTGAGTCAATATTGAGCTAGTGTTCCATCCTGGTGGCAGAGAACACTGTGGTGTGCTTCTTGTGGTGCTCTATTTTAGATGAGTTGGAAATCAAAGCCCTGATCACACCTGTAAGATCCCAGTTCACCTTTATTAAGTTTAGGTATGTTATCTCTGGCCTGGCCAAATTCCAGTTTGCGCAATTATATTCAATTTTACTAAAATGTCTCAATTGGAGAAGCCATTTTTTGCTTCCTATCCTAAAAACAAACGTTAGAAACTTGTGGATTTTTTCTGCTGCCAGGTGGCTTATTTCATGCAGTTTAAAAGAGGAAGGGTCTGGACATTATTGATAAGACTGGAGGAGAAGTTGTTCAGAAAGGTGGATTGTAAGGTGAGATGTGGAGAAGACAGAAACTGCTTAGTGGAGGAGGAAAATAAGTCTTCCAAGTAAAGAGTAACATGATTTAAGGCAGGGGTGGCCAGCCTGAGAAGGAGCCAGAATTTACCAATGTATATTGCCAAAGAGCCACAGTAATACGTCAGCAGCCCCCCCCCCCCATCGGCTCCCCCACCCACCCGCCTGTGGCTAACTGTTACTAACTGTACTGAGTTACTTCACCAGTACGATGCACCAGCAATCCCATTGCTAATTACAATATTTAATCATAATATTATGTTGTGATTTATAATTAAATTAGCCATAAAATATCAGTTGAGTGTGTGACAGTGTACTTGCAGCAGCAGAATTATGTATTGGGCCAAAAACTGGTCTCTCGCATTGATGGAAAAACACAAAAAGGCTTTACAGACCATCATGTAAAATACCTTCTTACAGCAGCTGTATACTAATGGTTTATAATTATTTCTCATTCTGTTAAAACATAAACTGAAAAAAATCCCCAGTATGTTCAGATAATGTTATGTCCAACTGTTAGGAAACTTGACAACGTGGCAGGCTTTTTCCCCTTTATCAGATGACCTAAACCAGGAAATTCAAAGGTAAAGCTTGATACTCTCCTTTTCTATGTCAAGGGATTTTTAATAACTTACAGCATGTATTCATATGTATGGTTCAATTTCTAGATTTCCTGAATCATTTCTGTTTATAACTTATCCTTACTTCAAGTGCATACATAACCTACTCCTTTTAGGTATTTTAATATAAATATAGGCTAGGGTAGCAGTTAATGGAATCTTTGTGGGGAACTAAATTAAACATACTTTAAAACAGTAGTTTCTTTCTGTAATTTAAGCTTTGTCTTCAACTGTAGATCTCAAAAATTTGAAAGAAAAACTTAAGTAAAATGTGGGGGGTCTGAAAAACATAGGTAGTAAACATATGCTGATGCAATCACACGATACAAATACATTCTTGATCTTTTTTTGGCTCTAACATGGGACTGAAGTCTGAAAAGATATGGATGTGTCTTAATTGTCTGTTTATCTCAATGAGAAAAACAAGTTTTTACTACTGAAAGCAGTGCATACTGAAAATAAGTTATGGAAGTTTCTAATCAACAAATTGTCATCAAGTTCTGATTATAGAATCTCTTTGCTACTTAAACCATCAGCCAAAACCAAAAAACCCAAACCATAGCTTGATATTATCTCCAATTCCAACTTGATTTTTCAACCCTGGTATTTAGTTTTCAAGTAAAATGATTAATTTTACTGAGAATAAAATATGTAGAACATTGCAACTTTACAAAGTCTTTGTCGGTCAGGTTTGATTATAACAAATCTTACAAACGTATGTAGTGTTGTATCAAGTATATTATATTAATCAGTTTTGGCTTTATACCAAGAACTCTAGTTTTTGTTTGAGCATTTGTCCACATACATCCCACTGTAGGGTTGTGTTCCCCAGGCATGAGCCCAGAATCTTTTAGCCAGCAGTGTCAGTTGGGGCTGTGCATTTACCCTGTACTGTCTCACCTCCTACAACAAAGGTAAAGGGTAGAACAGCTGCAAACGCCACTCCATCCCTTTTCACTGCCCACTGTCAGTGTCATTCTCCTTTCTTCATAGTTTTTTAGATAGTTCAGAATTATAGTTACTGTAGTTTTTGATGAGTTTTATTTGTCTATTGTTTAAAAAATAAAAATGAAGCAATTTCTCACCTCAGTACAGAGGAGTAGGCCCAGTGACAGAACAGGTCTCCAGGTTTTAAAATCTGTCCTGCTTGTGAGACTGCTGTACCTGCTAAGGATGTGCCTATAAAATGTTTGTTTTGTTTAGGGGAATCTAGTTGCTAGCAATTGTGTCACTTGTACCTCTTTTCCTAAGCGCACAGAGGACTCGTGATGCCCGTTAACAAAATATTTTCAATGAAAAGCTCTACATGGAGCATGTGTGACTTAGAGGTATCCTCTTGGGAGCAGTCTCTTCCTGCTTCAAAGCAGGTTTCAACAAGTGGTCCTGCCTACAGGAGCCGCCATTCTGAGACATAACAGATCTTCTAGCCATGAGGGACCTCATGCTGCTATCGAGTTTCTGATCCGTCTAGTCAGCCCTCCTTGGGTTGTCTTCCCATGGGCTCAGGACTGACTGCAGTTTCTGATACTGACCAAGAAGAAGGCCAAGAGTCATCATGCTAACTTGTTTAAACAGGCTTTTTTGAAACTGCATCTTGACCATGAGCCTTCAAAGGCTGGTGGATCATGTTCCTTGGTGACCTACATCGCTTCCTCAGTACCGGTGGCATCGATACTTTATACGTTGGCGTATACAGTCTGACAAGACTTTTCCTGGGACTCCAAACTGGTACTATTGATCACTGTACAGAACAGAAACGGGGAGAACATCTGACTTTTCTAGTCAACTCAAACCTTATAAATATTTCAAAATATTGTGTTCTTCATTAAGTAAGCATCTATTATTTTCAATCTAAAACGGAGCAAACGCCGGTATTTACTTTTTGCCACCCATCAGTAGTTTGTTGTAGAGAAAACTTTTGCCCTAATTATTTTTGGTTTCAGTGCAGAGAGTATTTTCTTCATTTGAACTAGTTCAACCAAAGTTGAAAAGCAAATTGGGAGGTGAAAAAAGCAGGAAAGCTTGTTTTCCTCTTCCAGTCTATAAATAAAAATCAGGTGGGAGAGGATGAGATGTAGTAATTCTGATAACTTAGGCACCTAAAGTCTAAATGAAGACCGGGACAACAGGAAAACCTTCTGTTAGCAATTACTATTAACTCTTTAGTCTCTAGGAGTTAATCTTGCACTCAGCCACTTGGAAAAAATAGAATTTACCTTCTTGTTTTTCTTCTGTAAGGACATTGGTAAGGAAAGGAAAAGTATTCTTTTGTTTTTCATTTTGTTTTCATTTTGTTCATTTTTCCCCATATACTTAACAAATCAACACTCTTTAAAATGAGCATACAAACTGTTTCATCTAACACGCATTGTAAAACAGCGTCTTACGTTGTAAATGTTAGCTACTAATGCATCACAATAGAATGCCATGACACCATAAGACAAGTTCCAGGCTATAGACAGAATTGTTTGAGATGCAATTGAAAAGATATTATGGTGCCTAAAAGTTTCCTTATCTAGGTTTCTTATATGGATTTTCCTTTTTATTCAAACATTTCCAAGGATTTGAAACGTTCGTTACCAGTTGGACTTGGTCTCTCGGAAACCCAAATAACATCTCATGGCTTTGACAGCACCAAAGAAGGAGTCATTGAAGCAGGGCCATTTCAAGGTAAAAACTACTTGTATACCTACATGATTTTTACATTTCAACAATTTACCTGATGTAGGCATTTTTAAAGGCATAGCCTCCTAAGACTCTTTTCAAACTCGGTAGCTGCTTTACACTGCAGCATAAATAGCAGTTATTCTGATGTGCCATGTATACCTTAGGTGTGAAATGTGTGTTCTCAGTCACTGGGTTGCTAAAATGAGAAATTGTTATCCACTTGTCAAGGGGTTTTATGAAAACTCATTAACCTATTTAACTAGCCTGCTGTTAATTTTAATAGTTCCTTTCCTATAATCATGTTGGATTTCTTAATGAAAAGATTCTTGGTGTTACAAAAGTATGTATGCTATTTGATGGATACCGGTAATTTAAAAACTGCTATATTAAGATGGGAAAATTGAGGTTATTATAGTAAAAACTCTATACATAATTAGAGCTATATAACTACATTAATTAAGTTAGAGGTATTGTTCAAGTTGTAAACATAACTGATAGTGGAACTGATTTGAGCTACCACTCCACTTCACTTTTCTAAAGCAAATAGAATTACAGTGAAAGTCTCTTTTTTCCCAGTTCTGTAGTAGGTTGTTCCAATGAGACTAAATTGTTTCCTCTTTATTGTGATGTATAGGTTGTAAAGGTTCTTAGACATCAAGCATAAGAATCAGTCCTAAAAATACTACAAAAATTTAGTCATATGAACTATGGATCCACCATTTTACTTGCTCAGTATAGAGCTGTAGGTTTCTTTAATTTGAATGGATTTTTTAAAATACCTAACCTTGAGAAATGCAAAATTATTAAACAATCCAATAATAGCACTTTCTCTTTAATCTACTGTCTGAAAATAATAAAGAATACAGGAAACAGAACATAAATGAAATATTAAACAATTATATATAGTTTTACTTTATATAGAGCAAGATTTTGAATTTAGAAAATCTGACTGAATATTGAGCGAGCAGCTGTGAGACTGAGTCTTTGTAGTAATAGTTATAACTTACATATATCCTTGCTTTTATAAGTAAAACCTTAAAAATGCAAAAATGAAGCAAAAAAGTA
This sequence comes from Chelydra serpentina, assembly GCA_037349315.1. Lineage (NCBI taxonomy): Eukaryota > Metazoa > Chordata > Testudines > Chelydridae > Chelydra > Chelydra serpentina. The sequence continues at coordinate 1,982,583 of JBAIAC010000014.1, forward strand.
CAACGTGTTACATAATTAAAATGTCTTGGTGGCTCATGAGTGTTTGATGAAATCTTCAGTAGCGCTAACAAAAAGCTGTGTAAATGATAAACACTGCTTGCCGTTCCTTTTTTCATTTAATTCTATCTGTAAGGCAGTAATACACTAGTTTAACAGAGCAGGTACAACAGAACTACTACCAAAATAAAGTGCTAATAATTCTGAAATGTCATAAATGCTTTTCAATGTAGGCAACAAAATTATTTATTTTCATACGTTGTAGAAACAGGGAACTTTGTGCTTTCTCTGTGTGAAACATAGATTATTATAATTAACTAACTTGAATTTAAAAACAATACTCCAGTCTTTCTCCAAAACAATTACTTCAGATTATTTCTAATTGTTTTTCTCAAACGAATGAGAGATGATGGAAATAGCATTGAATAACCCGATAGACAAAAAGATAAAATATGATTGACACCAAATTTTAAGAGCTTTGATTTTTGTTCAGTAGATGCATAAAAAAGAAATGCATGGGCGGGGGGAATTTAGTAGGGATGGGATGGGGGAATGATATTGTGAACAATGAAGCTTAAGCGAAGTTGGATACTCTTGTGCCAGAAGCCAAGAAAACTTAAAGAATGAAAAGTTTGGTTTTAGCTTGCTTACATTCCATGATTAGACACTGCTCCTGTAATAGGATCCTTGTGGGCAGACCTTTGTGCCTGCATGAATCCAGTTGCAGAATTGGGGACATTAGTATCTAAGGTATTGCTGCTCTTATAGAACATATCATTATACTATGACAAGATAGGGCAAGTTAAATAAATGTCTTTCAGCCTTAAGTTTGTTTGTGGGTGCAGATTAATGATGTTGCTAAAAATTTTATGCTTTGCTCTTACAGTTGGAATAATGAGGGGAGACAAATTCTCCATGCTACAGGGACATATATAAGAAACATGCTGAGTCTTGCATCAGTTATTTAAAGAGCTCTTTTGGGATGTTACTGAATAAATAAAGTATAACTTTTGTGGAAGCCATTAAAGTGTACATAGTTTCTAAGAGCACATTGACCCATTAGATCTTTATGCAGCCTTGAAAAAATGTTATGAAAATTAACATGCTCAGGCACAAAATTGACTTGCAATACATGATGGCCGTTTGGGGGTGGGGAGGGTATTACTGATTATAGTCACCCATCAAAAAAAGTATTTTGTCCTGGGCAAATGGGGTGAATTTTTCATGGTTGCCTCTGTACAATTAAATTGACTGTTTTATTATATGCTTTCCTTAATGTGGAAGAGTATAAAGCCATGAGCTGTATGACTTGTTAAAATATGTATAATAGCTTTGCGAGTACAGCACTCTTCCTGTTAACACAATGATGCCCGTAACTCAATATTTTTAATATAATTAATGTTTTTAGTAGGTGTTTTTCTTCTACGCAGAGAACCACACAGGCTAACATTTTAACAACCTAGTGGCTCAATCCTGATCTCAGATATCAGGCATTCTTGCTGCATATTATAGACATATAGCTCCTGCACTTCATTAAAATCTGTTCCTGCACCTGCTTATTTGAAATTGGAATTGAGTCCAAGTATCAACCTCAAGGTTAGGAGTATTGCATGTGAACGGTAGAGTGACTTTTACTTAGATAAGAAAAATCAGATTTCAGCTGAAAAGCAGCCATATTGAACAGTATGAAAGTCATTTTATTTGTGTTCTTTCCTGCCTCCTATATCTGGCATTTTGTATTTTGGTTGATTTACTTCCAGTCATACTGCCAATTTCTTTTAAAGAAAGAGTAACTTTGAGGATTTCATATGAACAGCTACTCCTTTCTAATATATCACTACCAGAAATCCCAAGAACTATTCCATACACTATTCTAGTTTTGTGTTGATGTTACAGGTATATCTCCAATACTAAAAGCTACCGCTGTACATAAAAGTACACGTTTTCTGAGGAAAGAAGATGATGGGTTTTCATGGTGAAATGTGTCCCCTTTTCAGGTTCCTCAGCATCACCCATATCATCCGTTATATCTCCTAGCAATGCAGCAGCTAGCAGACTGGCTGGACAAGGGAGTGATTTAATTATTCCCACAGGTATTCACAACACTGACTGGATAACACCCTTGTAGTTACACTAACACCTTTGTTACACTAACTCCTGCTGTCTGTAATAATTGTACTTTTTTTTTATTATTATTAGGTGGGTATGTAATTCCTGCTTTTTGGTGGTTCTGTCACTTCTGGGCTTCAACAGTTTGCAAAGTAACCTATGCTTTTCATTCTGAACAACTTTTCCTGCTCCAAAGCATTAAGTATAATCTGTGCAGCTCTTTACTTTTTATCAACAATAAATAAAAACAAATGACATTTAAAAAGTACTCTAGGTGTAATTGTTAGAGCTAAAGCAGTCAGCTTTTTTCCTCTTTGCTAGTCAAAACAGGGACATGTTCTAATACTCCAAGTATGAGATTGGATTTTGGAGTTCATAACACCCAAACTGGGCTTTGTCCCGACTGATTCTGTGGCTTTGGTCAAGTTACTTAACCTCTTTGTGTCTGTTTTCTCCTCTTTAAAATGGGGAGAATACTTAGCTACCTCAGAAGGGTGCTGTGAGGATTAATAACTTAGTATAAAAATTATGTTTTTAAGGTGTAAATCACATGTTGGTCCTCAATGCTATAAAGGAATGTCTGGAGATATATGCAGAAGTATACTGTTTTTACAAACCCTTGTTTACAAATAACCTGGCAAGGTTAGGGTGATATACATAGTGTTCTGCATTATACGAGATGTGGCAGGTGCAGGAATAGTCTTTCTCTCTTTTTCTCTCACCAGTTTAAATGGGCTTTCTGAATAATTGCACCTTCATATGCCGATCAGTCTTCTGCTAATAATTCAGTTTTTCAGCCTGGAATGCTGTTGGAAAGCCTAATGACTAAACTTTCTCTTTATATAACTTCCTTTTTCTACCTTAAGAGGGGTGGGGCCACTGTCAAGTATCCTTTTTTAAATAGCTTAGATTTTTAACTCTGCCATTAGGAACTTGAAGAAAAACATTTCCATACGGGCTCTGTCTTGCATTTGATGACAGGCATTTTATTTTGCTGTTCTCTTTAGAAGTGAAGTCAGCAGGGCTCTGTATATGCTACTAAGTACACTTAGCATCAGGAGCCACGTGGAGCATATGTAACTCTTGGAATTCATCCATATACTAGCAAACTACCTTGCTCTTCATTAATTTGTTTTCATTTGTACAATGCTAATGAGCACTTGACATACCTTGGGTGGTCAGTGCATATGTGGCAATGTAAGGTGCTGCCAACAAAATGGCAGAAACATTTTTTACAATTTGATATTGGGAGTCAGCTTCTCAATTCAAAATCAAAATGTGCAATTTGAATAACATTCCGTACTGACGGGTACCTGCAAAAAGTTGGGTCTGATTATAGTGTACTGATGACCCTTTATTCTGTTTCACTCCTTGCTATGGTTTCTTTATTGCTGATTTTGAATGAGGACTAATGAGTTCCACTATCTCCGTGAATGAGGACCGAATAAAACTATGAAGTACACTAAACTTTTTACATGTACAGGAGAGTTACGATTCTCCTGTTAATTTTAACTAAACATGTTGAGGCTAACAGCAGCACGATATAGAAAAATGTGAATGTCTTACTCTTATGTTAACAAATATTGTTTTGACAATTCTGTACATCTTAAGTTGGCTGTACTTGGTGACAGCAGTTTGATTATACTTGGTATACTTCTGTAACTTATGAACAGTGGCTTTTAGTGTGTACAAGATTTTTAGGTTGGCTAATTCCAACAGAATGTTGGACTGTTAGAGGTTGCCTAAATGCTGTTTTTAAAAACAATTTAAATAGCTAAACAAATATCTGAATTACTTATTGAGGGTAGCAAAAATTCTATAAAGAAACACCCATGTAACTTAATCATACTTTCTTACTCAATTTAGTGTTAGTTTGCCTAAATTATTCACTTACACAAATATTCTGGATTGCTTTTAAAATCAATATAGATATACTTCCTTTTATTGTATGCACGTGTAGGCCTGATTGTTTTCAAAAAGTAGTTTTGTGCTAGTCTGTCATGTCCATTTACCTAGCGCAGTTCACATAAAATCTAGTTAGATGCATAATTTGCTTTTCCATGCACAAGTGCTGTTTTATGACTCTTTGGGTATGCAGTTATATGCCTGACTTGTTAAAAAAAAGAGCCCTAAAGATTTTGTGTGTCTTACTTGTTCAGGTGGTGTAAGAATGCTGCAGAAAAGTGGGCCAGTTGTTCTAGCAGATGAAGTAAAGAATCCAGCAATGGAAAAATTGGAGCTTGTGAGAAAATGGAGCCTAAACACTTACAAGGTTTGCAAGTTTACACATGTAAATTTGTATTGCGGTTTCCAGACTATTGTAATGTAATTAAAATTTCTAAATATATCCTATTGCAGCATACAATGTGTTAAAGGATGCAGCATTTTATAGATAGCTACAAATCTGTCATTGTTCTGGAGGAACATATATTATGAACTGATGTAGATATGACTTGGTAAACTAGGCCTCTTACTGATTCGTTCTTTTCCCTCAGATTTTTTTAAATCTAGGTTAGAATTCCAGAATCTTCTGTCAGAACCTACATATGCACAAAATTATGTATAGATCTCTTAATTTTTTATGATGCAATAATAGCTTTTAAACCTTATTTACATGACAAAATAGGGAGTCAATTATATTTTTTCCAAAAAACACACTTGAGCTAAAACAAGTTTAGTGAACTTCAAAACTAATGTGTAAATCCTATGTCTTGTTTTGTTATTGGAACTGCTAAGTTTTATATGATTTGTCATTGGGTAGCATTAGCTGCAATAAAAATGTGAAATACTGTTGTTTTTAATCACAAATTATCTTTAAATTCTCTTAATTCATTCTCATTAGTTTTCTGACCTTTCATCCCTGCTGGATGTTTTTTCAGTTTTTGGTTTTGAAATTATATCTGGTATCAATGTGACTTCTTTGAGATTTTTTGCTCTCATATTTTTTTCATATTTCCATGGCATTTCTTTGTGTTCAAGTGCACCCGATAACCTGAATTTGATGGAATAGTGCAGAAACAAATGAATAAGTAATAAAATGCTGATGATAAACCTCATTTATTTTGACAACTGCAAACTGCTCCCTCATCCTTCCATTTTTCAGGCCCTTGATATAAGGATATACTAATGCACTTGTGGAAGTAAACATACCACTGCCAAGAGCTCTACATTTAGCCCAATTCAGAGCAGCAGCTCCTTACTCTCCCTGAAACTTGACTGACAGAGAGCTGGAGGGAAGGAATTGAGAATATACGTATATCGGTCCATGTCAGGCTCTTCACCACTCCTGCGGCCTGTGGAGAGGAGAATGCTTTGGAGTGGAGAATCCCCACAAATCTAAGAACTCATCAAAGATACCGAGACATCAAATGATGGGAGGGTGACTACCAGGGTCTCTAGTTGAGCTGGACAGGAAACTTTTAGGCGGAGGGATAGCTCAGTGGTTTGAGCATTGGCCTGCTAAACCCAGGGTTGTGAGTTCAATCCTTGAGGGGGCCATTTAGGGATCTGGGGCAAAATTGGGGATTGGTCCTGCTTTGAGGAGGGGGTTGGACTAGATGACCTCCTAAGGTCCCTTCCAACCCTGATATTCTATGAGTTTTTGAGTCTGAGTCATGTATGATGTCTCTGAAGTCTCTATGCTCAGTAGCGTAGCCAGGGGGGGAGCAGCCGCTCCCCCACTGAGCAGAAGCGGCGTCGTTTTTGTGCTCCAATGCCTTTTACTCCTGCACTGCAGCCGGAGCGGAGCATTTTTTTTTTATTATTTTTTTTTTGCTCCCGGCACCTTTTTTTAGCTCTGCTCCCCCTGTGCTCTAAACCTGGCTACGCCACTTCCTATGCCAGAACATTTTTGGGCTTTTTCCACCAAAAGAATGGGATAATTTAGGGCATACTTGCGTAACATGCCCTCATTTGAAATCAGTGGTTGGTGGTTACGTTTGTGAACCCCTGTATCTCTGTTCTGCACCAGGAACAGATTATTAATTTAGGAGGACAGTGCTTTGCTGTGTGTGACTAGTGCGTTTCCTTGGTCCGCTTCAGGGAGGTCACTGCTGGCTAATTTCCTGCACTGTGGGTCTGTGGGGACACACATGTGAAGGAGAAAAGGTCACTTACCTTGTGTAATTGCTGATCTGTGAATGTATGGAATCTACATAGCCACACCCAAATCTGTAGCCCCTAGTTGGATGCCCAAATACTTTCAGGGCTTCTGGTGATGGAGAAATTGGTGACAGTTATTGCGGGGGGCAGGGTGCTATTTATACCCTCGGCCCAAGCAGGCATGCTTTCAACTAACATTGCACAGAATTGTTCTGTGGCTGCCTGCCTAGGTATGTAATTCCTACAATGTGGCTCTGAACACATTTGTAAAACAGGAGTTACATCATGTAATAACCCCCTTTAATGTCAAATGAATTAGCAAACCCTTACTGTTACACACCTTGATGGAATTTATATCCTCTAATAGAGATCTAATAGATTTCAGGCTCTGACTTCTTTCTTCAGGCTATTCTACCTAGTTACCATTTAGATATAATTCTTACTTTGAAATGAGTTATTGCGTAATCTGAATATAAATTCTTAAATCCATCTTCTCAAATCAGCCTACTACAGTCCATGAGCCTTTTTCCCACTTTCCATCAGGATACGGCCTGAAATTGTGTAGCCTGTACGCCATCTCTATCTAATGATACTTCCTTCAGAATTTTTCCATTTACCACTGTTGGGCTCTTCTAGATTCACCATCACTTGGGACTTCAGTATCCATGTTGATTATTCTTACTACCACTTTGCCTTTAGCTTACTTTCCGTTCCCAGGCGTCCTTGATGGTGTCTGCCAATTCTCCCAACTACTGCAGGGGTCATACCCTGAACGTTGCAACTCTCATTCATTCATTCTGATACTGGGAGATTCTCCACCTGGCCGAAGCTCCACTTGGTTGTGGGACAGGGGAGGAGCGGCTCAAAATTATGCCAGTAGAAGATTGGGTTTAGCAGAGCCGACACCCACCCAAGCAGTGGAAAGTGGATTTACCCAGGGCTAATTCTCTTGTCCATTACCTGGAAGACCCTGTATTGATAATAGAAACTAAAGTAAACTCTAACAAGGACTAAAGTAACCAGTTCAGGCTGTGTCCTTAAACTTGGTTTTGCTGGTCAGCCCTGGACTGGTTGGTGAGAAGTCTGAAACTGGATAGATCAGATGTGAAAAAAATTCTAGAAACAAGCAGAGCAGTTTTGAATTGAATCTTCACATGAGTGGAGAGTAGGTGGAGTATTGGTGATGTGGTTCTGTTTGTACATGTGAGAAGATATAGGGAGGAAGCATTCTGCACATGCAGGAATCTGAAGAGCTGGTGCTGAGGGAGACCTTAAAGAAGGGAGCTGCATATGTGAGGGTGAGAAGATGAATTTATGTATGCAGTTGCAGTAAAGATTGAGTTGATGCAGTGGTGTTTACAGGCACAGTGGCATAGGTGATGAAAGGAAGATTTGCAGACACGAGAGATGTGGAGGAAAAGGAGAATATAGCTTTGAGAAGAGTATCAAGATTAAACAGTCAAGATAAATAGGAGGGGAAGGGCATTGATGATGATATAATGATGCAGGAGATGGACTTGAGCTTAATTTAAAATTTGAGAAACCATTTGGGAGTCAACTAGTCTGAAATGGAACAGTATTGTCCACACCCGCAAGAAGATATTGCAGGCAAACAGGTTTATTTCTTTAACTCAGCATCTACGTAGCAGGCTGGCAATCTGCAACAGTTCAGTGGTCCAGTTTTCTTTGAGGTCCGCAGCAAGCATTGACTTTGGAATAGGCCAGTTCTAGTCTTGAAATTGATATGATAAAGGGACGAAGTCATAGCAGCATCCCCATCTTTATCAATAGAACTTCATGCAAGTGTGAACGTACTGGCCACATTTCATTTTTGGGTAACTATATTCTGCGTTACTCATATGCCTTTAACATTTTCTTAGGAAAGTGTTTAATTTTTTATTTAAACAAAGCTTAAAACTTGTGATTTTTAAATCACCTTTTATTTAAGTCCATTCCATCCTCTCTTCTACCTTTCTATCCCTGGAGAAAAAATAAATTCTCAGTTCTTTCTTAGGTCTGGTTTTTGTACTGATATAACTATTTTGGTTAGGACTGAAATTTTAACTGTAAAGGTATACCAGGCAATGTGGATAAAAATCAATTTATTTTTAAAATCAGATTTTTTAAAATTAAATATTTATTAAAAAAACATTTAAAATTAAAATTTGAAATTGACTACTTGTGTTAAGACCTAAACTTATAATAATTAACATTTAAAATATAAAAAATAAGCAGTACATATTTGTCAAATTTTAAATAGTCCTACCACTAAACTGATGGAAGTCACTAGCTAAGCATCTGGAGCCAGAGTTTGTGCTAAACCAGCTTCTGACAACAGTAGCTTCTTCTGCATGTGCAAAAAGAATATTTTCTTCATTTCAGTTTATTCAACTAGTTCAGTTCAATGGCTAGTTCATTCAAAGTTAAGAAACCAACTGGGAGTTGAAAAAGCAGGAAAGCTTGTTTTCTTCTTCCAATCTGTGGATAAAAGCTAGGTATGAGAAGAAATCTGCTTAGTTCTAAAATCTTGAAGCATGTGGTGACTATAAGCAAATTAGTTCATTTCATTAACTAAAGTTAATACATCCTTTGGTTTAAATCAGTTAGTTCTAAATGCAGAATGTTTAAATCATTTTTTTCTTATCCAGCACATTTAAGATAGCATTTAATGTTTTATTAAATGAAACTATTCTGTGCATTTTTAATTGCATTTAAATTTCCATCCACGTACAGCTTGACACAAATCACAGATATAAAAAAAATTAATCTAGTAATTAAGAAATGCAGCATTCGCCATTTTCTAACAATGTAAAATTAAGAATCTGAATAAATCTAAGTTGAGCTGTATAGTTGCTTAAATAAACATGTTTAACAGTGTATCCTCCTGGTTAGCAAAAACACGCTCCAAATTGTGTAAAAAGCTATATTTAGTTGCAATTCAACATGTTTTAATGAGAAGCAACTTTTCTTTAGGAAAATAACTAAAAAGTACAAATGCAAAACATGATTAAAATTGATTATTTAAATAAGGGTTTCCTGCTTGCTGATTTAAATCCATATTAAAGCTGGTGACTTAAATCACTTCAATTTAAGTCAGTCTATCCTGAAATCAGTACAGTTCTTCGTGTGGATGTATAAAAGTATGTCTGGTATAAAAGTACTTCCTGTATGGATGTAGACAAGACCTTAGGGAAGCTCTATAGATAAGAGATCAAGAGAAGATTCACTCTTTTCTATCAGTCAGTGCCATCAACTCTGTCCTTTGAGCAGATTGGTCAAAAACCAAGAATTCCCCAACATGTTAGGCTATGTCTATATGTACAGTGCTGCACCTGTACCAATATAGCTGTGCAGCTGCAGCTTGTCTGGTGAAGACACTCTATGCCAATGGGAGAGAGCTTCTCCCACCGACATAGCGTTATGCACATGAGCACTTATGTCGGTATAATTTATGTCACTCGGGGGGTGTTTTTTTCACACCCCTGAGCGCCATAAGTTATTCCAATTTAGGCTGTAGTGTAGATATAGCATTAGTTATCACAACATCATCTTTACATGGGAGACTTGTATCAAGTCCAAATGCTGGTCCCCAGAGAAACAGTGGCACCAACAGGGAGGAGGGTATTTTCATATCGGGGTATCCTTTCACAAACTGGTAGTGCCCTGGTAGTATAGTAGAGCTTAATTTTGCCTGTGTAGACAATTTCAAAACAGATTATTATGTTACGGAATCTTTTCCTGGCCTCAGAAGATATAACATGTGTGATTCTGCCCGGGTGGATTTCATTTAAATCACTAGTCAGGAAGACTTGATTTAATCATGGATTTCTACATAAAAGTGCATTCTTGTTGGTTGTTATAACCATAATACATATTCTTCACAACTCCGAGATACATGTAGGTTTCATTTTTAGAAGGATGTACATACTATACATTTTTAAAGTGATTTATTTTGAAAAATTTTCAGATTAATTTTACAGCTATACAGAAAATGAATTATTGTTTGGTTATTTAATTTACCAAAGGTAATTGAAGCAGATAGTTCACCTCCCAATGATTTCATAAATATCTCCAATTCAACAGGGTAATCATTAATATTTGGAGGATTTTCTTGCCATGCTGTATTAGGAGGAGAACATCACCAGACAGACATTTAAATTGTTTTATTTAACTAAAACAACAACGTTATGTATTCTGGATTTTTTTATTCAACAGCAAACATATAATAATTTAACAAAACAAGCATATGAATTTAGTTAAACATTCAAGTTTTTTAAAATCAGGTTTGTTTTTGTTTAAATTGTTTAAAATAAATGAAAAAAATTTTTTAAAGGCAAAAAATTAAATTGACTATGTCAGCCAGGTCAACATGAGAAACTTAAAATATTGGCTTCTGCAGCTAACTCAGTCGTCTTCACCTTCATTTTTCTGTTTGTTGATAATTTGGAAAAGAAAAACAAGCTTTCCTGCTTTTTCGGGTCCCAAACGATTTCTCAATTTGGAATGAATTAGTCCAAAGGAAGAAAATATTCTTTCTACACCGGCAGAAGAAGTTACTGCTGTTAAAAGTGAGATTATCACTTCAACAGTCTCTGGATCCAAGTGCTTAAGTGACTTCCACCAGTTCACTGGTGTGACTTTCTTTAAAACATCATCAGCAAACATATTTCTTGAATGGTTCACCCTTAGCTCTGAAGTTTAGTATAGTTGGCATTATGGAGGGAGGATTGCTGGCTGTCCATGTCATAGCCAGCTCCTCCTCTTCAGCAGTTAAGGTTTGACCCTGGTACCGAGTATTGAGAATATTGGCAAGAAAATGAGCTGTCCCATTTGTTCGATAGTGCTTGTCCCATTCATTTTTTTTTATGCTTGTAATTTAACTCTGTCATTGCATATTTCTCTTTTTAAGTTCGCACTCAATTGCTTCCAAATTTCAACATTGTCAGCAATAAAACAGTTATTTCTCTGCATTTTGTTCAAGGCTACAGAAATAGGCTTCAGGGTGCTCAGCATGTGTTCTACATTTCTCTTAAGCCCAATGTTGAGAACTTTGGCTGTGACAGAGCCATCTATTTTTTCACGATTTTGTTTACAAACTGTCCTCAGATTAGACCAGTTCTTAATATAGTGCTCAAAACAGTCTACTACTGAGTTCCATCGCACGTCTTGTGGGAGAGTTAGCTTGGTTCCTCCCACGTTTTTCAGAGCAGCTGCTTACGGAAGTATTTTGACATTTCAACAACATTAGTCTTTTTATTTCTGGAACATTGAAGTCTTTGGCTAGGAGGTGCATCAAATGAGCACTGCACCCGTATGTTTTTAGCTTGGGACTCTTCACTCTCTTTCTAAATAATTTCTTCTCATCTTGGATACATTTGCAGCATTGTCTGTAACCAAGTTGTGTACTAGACATTTGAAATATTTTTTTTCACAATTTGTTGTAGCTTTTACTGCTGCTACTTGTAAATATTCTGCTGTGTGTGTATTTCCTGATGTATCAGTTGTTTCTGTAAGGAGGGCATTCCCTTCTTCTGTTGTCACACAAGCACATACAACAGGATCATTGTGGATATTGCTCCACCCATCAAGACTCAGTTTAACAATTTTACCCTCTAGACCTTTTGCCCACTACTCTTCACTTTCATATACTTTACCAAGCAATTTGCCTGCGACATCTGCTCTGTTGGGTGGACTGTATCCTGGTCTTAATGACTGAACCATTTTAATGAAGTGTGGGTTCTCAATCATATAGAAAAGAGTTTGTTGCATAAACAAACCGGGCAGTTTTTTCATCAATTACCTCTTTTTGTAATCTGCTGATTCTTACCACAAACTTATCTATGGTTGTTTCTGAATGATGGAGATTTTTGTTTTCTTTTTGCTACAGGTGATATACTGTGGCTATGTGACATAAATGATGTGACTGAAACACTATCATTGACTGATAACTCTGAAACTATAGCAAATGATGGTGATCTTGAAGGTGGATAGTTTTCAGAATCCTGTATGTTGAGGATGGATTCTCCTAAACAAAATAAGTCAATGCAGCTATTTAATTATTATTACCATACTGCTCATTTAGTATTACTCATTGCATTCCCTGACACTCAGTACTACTTTAAAGATGAAATTGTTAAAAGGAAGATCTGCCTATTTCAGCTATTTATTTTTTATCACAACTGCATCTAAAATGATAGTACCATAGAATAACAACTATATTTTTTGCTCAAACATGAGAATTCAAGAATAGTTCAGAAGGAAGACAGACAGTCCTTAAGAAAGAAGTATAAAATAAAAAAGTTTACCAACCTGAAGATCATGCATGTTCAGACATGTTCCTTTCATCATCTTCAACGCAGCTTCCTTCTGAGAAGGAACACTTCGCGTGTATGTTGTTTCATTCGGGCAACCAAGCTTTGCATTTCTTTGTTGCACTGTTTGCATTTTGCACGCATGCCTGTCTTACCCACATATAGAGGAACTTCATTAAAATATGTATTCTCCGCTTTAGTTTTTTCTCACTAAATTGTATATATACATATTTTTTTCATGACTTGCATCATAGATTGCCCAGCCGAAGCCATCTACTTTACACAGGGTACCTGACCTCACTAAATACTTTGATTTCTTATCTCCATCTGCTGGTGGGAGGATAGAATAGCCACATGTCTGGACTAACCCACTGAAAAGAAGAAATCAAATGAAAAGATAATCATTTTCCCCCCTCTATAGGTTCTCTGTTTAACTTCCTCTTCGTGTAGTTTATCCTTTGGGGGCTACTCAGTTTAGCTGATTGCTAATGTAAGTTTTGGACACCACTTCTATGCAATCCTCACTTTTAAAAAAAAATTCCTTTTCTCACCCATTTGTGAATGTTGATTCTTAGGGCAGGTATACACTGGGGGGGGGTGGGAAATCGATCTAAGATATGCAACTTCAGCTACGAGAATAGCGTAGCTGAAGTCGATGTATCTTAGATCGAATTAAATTTACTTACTTCGGGTCCACGTGGCGCAGGATTGCTCCCCCGTCGACTCCGCTTACTCCTCATGCCAAGCTGGATTACCGGAGTCGACAGGGAGTGCTTCTGGGATCGATTTATCGCGTCTAGATGAGACGTGATAAATCGATCCCCAGAAGATCGATCGCTACCCGCCGAATCGGGCGGGTAGTGTAGACCAGCCCTTAGGTTTGTTTTTTCCCCTACTCTATGTTTCTGAAGCTGAATGCTTCAAAGTCCTCTTTGATTTAAAATAAAAACCATTTTGTCATGTCTGACATGTCTCTTTACCTCTTGCTCCTAAACATTTTGTCATCCATTGCTCAGATTTCCTCTTAAATGTCCCTTCTTTGTAAGTTTGCATGTCACCATCTCTGGAAAATAGCCAGAACTTATCCTTACCTATACTATGCTTCTAATGCAACACTTATTCATACTCTAATCACATTCTGTCTCATCTACTGCAATTCCTTTTATGAACTTTTTGTGTTAACTCCATACTCCTCAACATGCACTGTTTCTCTTGTGCTCTCTCAGAAATGGTACTGTATTGCCTTCATTCTCTTACCTTCATATCTCTGATTCCAACTGAAAGTTATGTGCCTGGTTGGTCATTTTTTAATAACATTTTGTGGACTGACTTCATCTTTACCCCATTGGTCTTGTCTTGTACTTGCCAGCTCTCCCACTATCTTACTATAGTTTTCCATTGTTGGGTGTCATCTACATTGTCAATTCAATTTAAAAATGTTTTATTGGCACAACAAAGGTATTCCAAAATATACAAGAAAGGGAACTCCTGAGTGTATCCGTCTTTGAGAGAGAGTCTATGAGGTTGGGGGACGCTGTTAAAACATTGATCTTGAAGTATAGAATTGATCAAGCCATGTTTCCAAATCCTGCTATATCCCTGCAAAATCCAACACTGTAACGTGTTTTGGAAATGAGGTTTGGTTTTATTTACACTGTAAGACTAAACTGTTGTAATCAGGTCCTACCTTCCCAACACTGTAGTTGTGACCTTGATCATTAGTTCCATCAGGACTCTCTTCATGCAAGGTCATTCTTCCACTTGTGTAATTCCATTCTATCTAACCTCTGTCAGCTTCTCTTTTGGGCCACAGATTCCCTTCCTTGCTTAAAAATAGTTCACCACAGCAGTAAACCATTGTTTTATACCTAAGTATCTTATCTTTCTAAATGCTGAATATGCTGCTCACTACACCAATGAATTGCAAGTCAATTTAGGAGTTTACTCCTGTGGCAGGGTATAGTAAACTGTACTTTTTAAATCCTAAAGTTTAAGATCATTACACAAGCACAAATTCAGCCTTAAAACTATCTTCCTATACATTCCTCAGCAAAAGTTTCCCTTTTCTTAAAAATGCCTCCACAGTATGGGAAGAAGCAATTGTGTTTCCTGAAATAGTAAGATTCTGAACGCTGAAATATAGAAACTTACATTTGCAGATACTCTGTATCCATTAGGCCTAACTTTGGAATTAAGTGGGTAATGCCTGTGGGATTGGATGGCTGGGTAGATGAAAATGGAATGAATATTATAATAGTTATTTAGAATCAGTAACATTCTAGGTTATGCTGTCTTTAATAAACTGACTTGAATATATTGAACTAAATAATAATTGCTTTTACTTAACGAGATTCACTAAGTCTAAAAAGTGAAGATCTTAAATCTCTCATTTGAGAATTGTAATTAGTTCTGCTCTTGATTTGTTAATACAAATATTTAAGTTAGTAGGAGTTGAGACTTGTCCAACAAATGTTCTTGCTGAGTCCTGAAAAACTTCTAAAGAGCTCGACATTTTTCTTCAATTTGTTGTGCAAACTTAAATTGGGAGGGGTGATTGTGAAAGAATTGCTTATAATTATGTACTCCTTGAAGCCAAGAAATGGTGTGTGCTGTACTGTCTTGAATATAGAATTTTTTTTTGCTTTTATAATAATTTTAAACTATTTGTTATGAATTTGCAGTGTACTCGTCAGATCATCTCTGAAAAGCTGGGCCGAGGCTCACGAACAGTAGACCTGGAACTGGAAGCCCAAATAGACATACTAAGAGATAACAAAAAAAAGTATGAAAATATTTTAAGACTGGCACAGACTTTGTCCACGCAACTCTACCAGATGGTGAATACCCAAAGGCAACTTGGAGATGCATTTGCAGACCTGAGTTTGAAATCATTGGAACTCCATGTAAGACTTTAATAGTATTAGAAAATAAAATATAAATTTGAGGATGAACTTCACTGACTTCTGCATGTTGCACAGTAGATACTCTTCAATATTTAGGAAGCTAGCTGCTATGTAATAGCATCTGAGACTCTGAAGGAAATCATTGAAATTACAGTAAGGTCATCCAGTAGTTTTTAATGTCTGGCTTTAATTGGAATTTAAACTAAAAGACTACTAACATACAAGTTTACTCTGCATAGTAAACAATTTTACTACTTATTTGTCACTAATAAAATGTCATTAAAATTGTTCTAGATCATCATTTCCTGTAAAATACAACACGCCTGTAGTGTATATGTTTGGGAATAGAGTGGGGTTCATGCAAAAGAGGTGAGGTAACAATGCGGATTAATCACTTTTTCTTTAGCAGATTAAAATGTTGAATTCAGTTGTTTCATGGAGAACTATTTTGGTCAGAGCCTTGCAACCTGTATAGTATAATGAGAACCAGTTCCTTTTACAGCGTTTAGACTCTCTAAGCAAGAAAGTTAGAGGTGGTCACTAAGGGTAGGTCTACACTTACCCTTCGCGTCGGAGGCGTCGGATCGATCTTCTGGGTTCGATTTATCGCGTCTTGTCTAGATACGATAAATCGAACCAGGAAGTGCTCCCCCGTCGACGCTGGTAATCCTGCTCCATGAACGGAGCAGGCAGAGTCGACGGGGAAGCCTGCGCGCCGCGGTGTGGACCGGGGGTAAGTACTTTTAAGTTCGAAATAAGATACGCGACTTCAGCTACGTGAATAACGTAGCTGAAGTCGAAGTATCTTATTTCGAATTTCGGGGCTAGTGTAGACCAGCCCTTAGAAATCTTCCATCTAGGGTTGGGATAATTCTTCAGTTCAGAGTTATAGCATCTACTATTCAGGCAATATTGCTGTTACTGACTGTACAATTCTACATCTTGTAAGAAGGGGAAGCCAGGTATCGTATATAAAAAAAGATGAACGGATCTGGGTAGAAACTCATAAATATTCCTTTTCACAGAAATCTTTAGTAAAAGGCGAAAGATCCATGTGATCTGAAGAGAAACCAGAGTATGAACAGATCTGGGGGGAGGGAAGCAATCGTACTTCCCATATCTATAGCAGTTCCCTCCTGCCACCCAGCCTTGAATCCAGAGTCACAATCTATCTGATGGGTACAGTATCCTGGTACCTGATGGTTCCCAAAAATGTAGTTATTGTAAACTTCCCAAATTATCTTCAGAGGCTGTAAAGCTGAGAAATAACTTCACTCTTACCTCCTTCCCCTTTTTATTATCTCTCTATTCCCACCTAATTTATTTTTGTTAATGTGTGCACTGAATAATTCCAGCTGTTCAGTATTTGTCAGACTCCAGACTATGAATTTTTCACAGGGCTAAACTTTATATATTGCTTTTTGGCAAATGCAAATTGGTGACTAGCATTTTCAGCAACTGAGAAACTATAAATTGTCCTGCTAAAAAGATACAGTAAGTGTTATCAACAGTAAATAGATCGATGTAAGAATGGGGCATGCAGTTTGTGATAGAACTTAAAATGAACATAGGGCATTGTGCACTGGAGTTGGACATGACTTCTGAAACTTGCACTAATTCTGATGCTGACACAGTACTCTTATTAATGTGTGTTCTTCCCCTCATAGCTTGTAACTGTAGCAACTGGAACAACGTTTATTCACCTTCACCAGTTTCTTGTATCGGTCTTGGAATTCTTCATTGTTTTCAGCCACTCATTTCTTGTTCTGTAGATTGTTGAAGAGGATTCTGTTGTTAAAAATCAAATAAAGGTTTCCACCAATGTAACAAAAGTACTCTAACTTACCCTAGTTTTAATTGAACTTCATTGTAGTGCTGCCTGATGAATTTGGGGCTGTTTTTATCACTAGACCTAGGTGTTTGGATAACAACATTTTTTAAGACTTGAGCAAAACAAGTTTAAAAAGCTGGAATGTTAACATTCACAGTTGATAATAGGACATCCACATTTGAGCTGCAAAACAGTTAGTTGCTACTCGGTGAAAAATCAAGATTTTGACATGACATTGCTCTAATAAACTGAGTTCTTACCTTTTTATAAAATCAGTGAGTGGTAGCTTTCATCTTGAGCTCTCTACTGTGTTTATCCTTTGGATTCAAGGATTTTTCCTATATTTATTCCCTGGTTTCAAGGCCTATTTATTTTGAACAAGGATGTCACAATGGTTCTGTTGAGACAGCTGAATTCCATTTTTAATTATAATCTGTCACGGTATAAATATGACTATCCTCAATCCAGAGAGGATTTCCTATTGATGTTTATAAGACATACGCACAAAGAACATGGGTAAAATATGGCCCTTGTGTAGTAACTAAACTTTTATTTATTCAGTACTTTATTATATGCTAAACAGAATAATGTGACCCCTTTTAGCTTCACTACGATATTTTAGGTTCCTTTTCTTCCCAATCTTTGTCTCTGGTTCTCTTTGCTGTTTCTTTTCGTATTGTTTCCTCTGCATCTTCTTTCCTCTAGGCTTCACTCCCTACTCCCATCCACTAAAATTATCAGATGTAAAACAGTTAATGTTAACGTTTTAAGAGCCCTAATTTGGCATTAGCATTTACACCATAGTATTTACACCGTCAGTTGGTTACGCTAGGTTCACATCTTCACAACCATGATAGCTAGAAATTTACTTTGGTAAATGAAAGCTCAGGTTATGCAGAATATGAAGATGCCATATGGAAAACACAAATACATCAATGAGTTTGGTGTGTGGGAGCCTTGCATTAGAAAAATAATCATTGCAATCTGACGTTGAAATCTTTTACTGTTGATAAATTGGTCCTTGCTTTTTGTCATACCTAAACTTGATTGCAGTTCTCTTTGGCAATAACTTCCATCTTAATCATGTCCCCTTAACATTTGTAGCTAATCTGTATTATTCCTTTTTCTCACCACCCATTATGATAGTACATTCTGCTATCTCACTTATATTAAAATAAATGTCAGTTTGTGGTGTTCCAGGATATAATAATAACCCTTGTTCATTAATTAATACTGTTTTTCCCCCCTGTGAATTTAGTGAACTACTCCTATTTTGCTGGTATAATTCATGGTGTTACAGTTGTCTTTATGGGAGACACTGAATTTAGACTAATCCTAAATAGTTACAAGATGATGATCTGAAGATTTTTTTGGCAGTGTTCTTTGAAGTGGTAATAAGGGTAATTTTTTTGTGTTTAGCCAAGATCCATAACTCTTTTCACAATAGAACTAGTATCATGAATAGGTGCCATCCATTCTGTTGGGACAGATTCTACTGAAATCAGTGGGGTTACATGGGAGAAACTTGAACAGTTGCTTGTAAAGGTCTAAACCAAAGGGATAGTTCACTGTTCCCTCTAAGCTGTGCGCGTGTGCGCGCGCACACAGATCATAAACCCCGCGCACACGGCGAAACACCGCGCACACAAATTTGCATAGAAGAAATTTTTTGCGCACACGACCTGTCAAAAATTTGTACAGAAATATTTTTTTTGCGCATACGGCCTGTCAAAAATTAGAGGGAACATTGGTTCGGACTCTCAGCTTAATTTGTTGCCTAGAATATTGTAATCACTTATGTCTATTTTAATATACATACACTCAAACAACAGTGATGAAATTACATACAACATGGTCTATCATATCTGTGTTTTTCTAATAAGTATGTGTGGTTTTTTCTGTGTTGAGTATCTGCGTGAATGACATGATTTAATTATAAACCACAGTATTTTTATTTTTTTTGTTCTTTGTTATAGGAGGAATTTGGATACAATGCAGATACTCAGAAACTTCTAGCTAAAAATGGAGAGACTCTTCTTGGTGCTATTAACTTTTTTATTGCCAGTGTGAACACACTTGTGAATAAAACAATTGAAGATACGTTAATGACTGTGAAACAGTATGAAAGTGCCAGGTAGATATTTTGTGTCATCAGTTATTTTCATTTAACATACAGACTTCAGGTTTAGTCCTTGTGTTTGAACTGGTAAACAGTGTTGAAAAGGTTGTAAATAACACAACTTTCATATTTTAAATCCTGACTACATTCAGTCTTTACACTTATAATACTTCAAAATGATATTTGAAATTTGAACTTACAGAAAATTTTCCGTTAATCTCAGATCTTTCAGAAATGATTCTATTTAGGCCAGGTCTACACTAGCAAGCGTATAGCGACACAGCTGTACCCATACAGCTGTGCCATTGTAAGATCGCTCGTGTAACCATGCTATGCTGACAGGAAAGAGCTCTCCCGTTGACATAATCACCTAAACGAGTGGCGGTAGCTATGTCAGCGAGAGAGCATCTCCCGCCAACATAGCATGAGCACTTATGCCGGCAAAACTTATGTCGCATGGGTGCGTGTTTTTTCACATCCGTGAGCAGCATAAATTTTGCTGACATAAGGGGTAGTATAGACATGGCCTTAGATTTCCCCCTTCCCCCCCTCCCCCCCCCCCAGTATAATAGTGGAAATTCTGGGTGGTTACAATTTAGTCATTTATGAAGTAATGTTTCTGAATGAGAAATAAAATGTTCTTCAGGTGCCCTTTAGTGCATTCTTTAGATAACTGATTACCCACCTCGGAGACACTTATACATAGTAAAGGTATAGCTTGGTGGCAACAAAGCCAGATATCTCAATCTGCTTCCTGTTAGTATATATTAATCCTGACTAGAGGTCCGTTCAGTCACTAACCAATCTTTGGAGTCTGCTGACTAGGTGCCAGCTGAATTGATGGGGCTTTATAGTATGGATACCTATCTGCTATGAGCTGGACTGAGACCAGTAATTCAGTGCCTAGTTTATATGGTGTTATGTACAAGCTAAATTAATTTCATATCAGATCTCTATCAAACACATATCAGGTAGTAACTTTAGATCTTGTCTGAATTGGCCTGGATTCAAACTGACAATCTGGAGGTGACAGGCTTCTAACCTCTCGACTGAATACCTAAGCCATTTGGTCCCCTGTCTTTAATCTGTTAACAGTTTACTTTGAATGGGGAATGCTAAATAAATTACTTCAAAATATTACACCAGTTATTTTCGTATGCTGTCCATGCATGGAATGATATAGTGACGTTCACAAAAGTCTAGCATTAGTGTACTAATGTTCAGTGGTTAATGTTCATATACTAGAGCAGTGATACTCAGACCTCAGTGGTGAGCCAATTGTGGCTCGCAAGCCTTAGTCTGAGTAACACTGTACTAGAGTTTAACCTTTCTTGGGAGCCTGAGCTTGCTTCTATGATAATTTGTCATTGATTTCAATAGGAGAAGCAGTAAGCCCTAAATACTATATACATTCATATCGGAAAACAATTTTGAGTCCACTTGTATGAAAAGTTTTTAATTACATATGCCAAACATTCTTACTAGCAGGAGAATAAAATAATGTGTTGTGATTTTTTTTTCCAGTCAATCTTAATATGAATCAATAGCTCTTCCCATTGCAAAACTTGAATTCTAGAAGTTTATATAGTCATCTTATTTTTAGTCAGATTTTCTTTGTTACAGAGTCAGGTAGTCATGTTAAGAAATATAAATCGGTGATCTCGTAGTGGTATATGCATTCATGTGCAAACAAGGGTGAAGGAATGATTCCTGCTGCTCGGTTTTATTAAATCTCTTGGATTGTCTGTTCCACCATATTCTCCTCTGTCTCCCCCTATACTCTGTCACTGCTCCATTGTGAGCAGTGCTACTCATTCACCATGGAGAGTGGTGCAAAAAAATTCACAGCTCTCCAGAAATAATTCTCTAAAGACATCTGCTTTTATTATCTATAGAGCCTAAGAGCCTCTGTCATGGACTAGGACCCCATTGTACTAGGTGCTGTACAAACATGGAACAAAAAGACTGTCCCTGCCCTAAGGACCTTACAATCGAAGTATAAGATGAGACAACAGATGGATACACACAGAGATGGGGAGTACAAGGAAACAATAAGACAGTATTGGTCAGCACGATAGGCAGTGGTTTCTGCATAGCAGCAGCCTAGCTGTTACTCTTTTTTTTTTTTTTTTTTTTTTTTTTTTTAATAGACCTTGTGGTGAAGGAGAGTTTGAAGGAGGATGGCTTTGCAGTTGTTTATGGGGAGCTTCTCCCAAGTGTGAGGGAAGCATGGAAGAAAATATGAACATGCTTATTTGAAAATGTAACAAGTGGGCAATGGGCATGGCCTGATCAGAAGCAGGGTTGACCTTTGAGATGATAGGTAATGGGTCATGAAGGGCCTTGGAAATAAAGACAAGCCACTTGTGCTTAATATGATAGAGAAGAGAGAGCCAGTGAAGGGATGCAAAGAGAGGGGTAACACGAAGTCTCTACTTTGGATTGTGTATCATTTAAAATGTTGACTATTTTCTTTTTGACTTATTTTTCCTCCCCTCTCCTCCCCCCCCCCCCAAAAAAGGGGGGGGGGGGAAACCAACTTTCTGCAGTGGAAGTACCATCAGTGCCTCTCCAGTGTCCTCAACATACATTACTCCCTCTCTTCCATTCAAAATCCATAAGAACAGCCACTAAGATTTTACTCGACAGTCGTTCTGACAAAATCATGTTTTCCTCTTGAAATCCCTCCACTGGTACTTGTTTCTATGCAATAACAAGTTTTAAAACTTGTTGTTGTTGCCTTGAAGCCCCTGCATAACTCTGCCCAACCCTACTTATCTGGCCTTTCTTATCTCACTGTTTCCTGCCCTATCCACTCTGCCAGTGACACCGCCTCCATATCCATTCTTCCCACAAACATCTCCAAGCTGGTCCATTATACCTTGAAGGATTTAAATGAGAACAAGTTCCCTTCTAACATGACACCTTCAAAAATGAGTCAAATTTATCTCTATACATCTCCTTGTTGTGCATCGGCATTTTAATAACTATCCAATCTTATTTCTTCCCAGCCGACCTGTTTTATTACTTGCTTTGTTGTTTCATGTCTGAAACTTAAGTTGTAAGCTCTTTGGAATAGAGACCATATAATTTTTTTGTAATGTGAATTGGCAAGCACACTTTGGATGATGTAAAATTTTATTTTTACTGAAAATGTAAACTTTCCTCTTGGGGCAATTTTGCCACCACCAAACTGAAAAGCCAGGTTTGTTGGTGGCAAAATTCTTCCTGATTCCAGTTCACAGTACTTAACAATTCTGTTTTCTCAAGCAAAATGGAAGTAGGTGACTTTTTTCCTTCCAGGGTGGTTTAAGCTAATCACACAAAGCCACTCTTAGGGTACGTCTATACTTACCCGCTGCGTCGGAGGAGTCCAATCGATCTTCTGGGTTCGATTTATCGCGTCTTGTCTAGACGCGATAAATCGAACCAGGAAGTGCTCCCCCGTCGACGCCGGTAATCCTGCTCCACGAACGGAGCAGGCAGAGTCGACGGGGGAGCCTGCGCGCCGCCGTGTGGACCAGCGGTGAGTACTTTGAAGTTCGAAATAAGATACTTCGACTTCAGCTACGTTATTCACGTAGCTGAAGTCGCATATCTTATTTCGAACTTGGGGGGGGTAGTGTGGACCAGCCCTTAGTGTGGAATAAGAGTGTTTCCACACAGAGAGTTATTGTGGAATAGCTAATGCACTGTAAATTCACACCCTGGCTTATTTCACAATGTCTTCCCTGTCTAAACGAGTCCTTCAAGTCTACTCCATTCTTAAGCACCATCCAACTGTAGAAAAGCTTTTCTTACTAAAATAAAACATCATACATATCTTGCTAATTGGAGTTCAGGGAGTTCAGTAGGCTGGTGAACGTGACAATAAGAATCGGGAGACCAGGGTTCAGTTTTCAAATCTGGCATTATCTTGCTGCGACGCTTTGGGTGATTCATTTAACTTTAATGTACCTCAGTTTCTCCATCTCTCAGCTGGGAATGAGTCTTACCTTTTGAGACTGATAGCTGAAAAGTGCATTGCTTATTGAGAATACTCTTTCCTAATGCCTTTTGCTACAAAAATGTGGAAATAACTTCGACAAATATTTTAGGATCATGAAAATGAGGATAGGCTTGCTGGCTACTCTGATTACATTAATTTGCATAAAACACATGGCAGACCTGTGATTGGTTTAATCTAGATTTCTACAGAGACTTATAATTGGTATGATCTAATCTGGGAAGACATGCCAAGGGTGGTTTTTAATTTGAGAGTTTAGATTTCTCTTAGATCAGGTTTATAAAGAATGTTTTAGTATAGTAAAGGCACTCTTTCTAGCTGAGTGTTCTTGGAATAAATTGTATTTGAGGACTGGATGGCTCATGGGATTAGTATCTGGACACAGCCTCTTGCCTATAAGTACAACTTAAAATCCATCTTGTGCTGGTTGTGCGTAAGGGTAAAATGTGTTGATTATTTCAGTCCATTCCCTGGAACCCTCATCTCAAAAGAATCTATATTGGCACTAATTTGAAGTTGCAGAGAGATCAAAGATTTTATGAACAGACAGACTGAATTACCTTGTCATGTCTAGTAGTCTTTCCACATATGTCTTCACTGCAGATTGTAAGGCTGTAAGGATTGCAGGCGTTTACTCAGGTGTTGCCTCTAACACTCCTTCCATCCAGATACACAACCCTTGCCCCAGAATTTGGTGCTTTCACATAGGCTAGCTGGCTTGTCTGGGGCTGTAGGCTAAAACCCGGATGTTGCTTTCACTTGGGTTGGTAACCTGCCCTTTTTGCAGTGAGGATGCAGACTAAATCACTCAAGTGCTGACAATCCTCCAGTGCGTTCCCACAATTATCCCTTTGTGCCCAAAAGGACAGACTTTTTTCTGATTCCTTTTTCATACAGTAATTCAGTTTACTATAGTACAAAGAACCATGGGATATGCCCCTGAAACCTCATCAACGCTTACGGATGAGTGTGGCACCAATGAGGACACTGGGATGTGGCTTTTCGGTGCAGCTGCTCTCATCTGTTCTAAGCTAACTTGCATGCACAGGTGCAGATGCTGATCACCCAAGTTAATTCTGCAGTGAAGACATACTCTAACGTGGTTGAGTTGTACTGATGAGGGAACATGACGACTTACGTTACACATGCTTTGATGCATAAACAAAGCATTGTCAGTTTAGTACCTTTCATGAGCATTACATACACTTGAATATTTGGTCCAGCTTTCTTTCTAATCTCCTGGTTTTGTTATGCACGTTTTGAGACATTTTGTGGCTCATTTTAACTTGTTTTTTTTGTTTGTTTGTTTCCCCCCGCCCCCCTCCTAGGGTTGAATATGATGCCTATCGCACAGACCTAGAAGAACTTAATCTTGGTCCCCGTGATGCTAACACTCTGCCAAAGATTGAACAGTCACAGCAGCTGTTCCAAGTGCATAAAGAAAAATATGACAAAATGCGCAATGATGTATCTATCAAATTGAAATTTTTGGAGGAAAACAAGGTAAGCTACAACTTCACCTCCTACACTGGGTAGTGGAGTTGCATTCTGCTAGATTCTATCTCCCGAGATCAGTATCTGATATAGGAGCACATTTTCTTGAAATACAGTCTGCTTCAAAATGTAAAACAAGAATGAGAAGTAAACTAGATTGATTTCTGGATTTTTATTGTACCATTGGAACAGGCCTTCATGGAATTAGAGACCTCAAGTCCCTGACTCTAAATTACTGAGATAAAAGCATTTAATGGGTCGGACTCACCGCTGCAGCGCCTCCTGCTGGTTGTCTAGGGAATTAGCTCGCCCAGCCTCCGGAGCGCTCTCTGCAGGCCGGTGATCTGCCTTACTGCCCTGGCCCCCATGTCCCTCCCAGGGCCCGGTGCCCCTTTAACTGGGGTGCTGCCCCCTGGCAATACTCCCACAGCCTTATTCTCAGGGTCTCCCCCTCCCAGGGGAACCCCCACCCACTATCCCCACTTTGCCTCAGTACTAGGCCACTGCCAGTCACCATCAAGCACCCCGCTCACTGTGGCGGACTGCAGTATCAGCCACTTATCACCGGCAAAGGGGGTTTGGACCTGCTGCCTATGCCTACCCGTGGGCTGCCTCTGCAACCTCAGTACCTGGTCTGGCCATACCACGCCTGCAGCCTGGGGTTTTCCTAGGCCGGAGCTCCCTGGCTCCCTTAGTCTTTCCCCCAGCCCTGCTCCACTTCAGGTACCCTGCTTAGCCTTTGCAGCCAGGCCCTTCTCCCTCTCCAGGCAGAGGAAGACTCTCTGTTCCAGGCCCACTGCCCTTTTATAAGTGCCAGCTGGGCCCTGATTAAGCTGGCCACAGCTGTGGCGGCTTTGCCAAACAACCTAGCTACCAGCCTCAGCCCTCTCCCAGGGTTGTTTCCAGCCCGTCAGGGCAGGAGCGGGGTGCCACCCCGCTACAAGCATATAATAAAGATTGATCAATACATTGATTTACTAATTGTGATTTATGATTAGATTGTGGGCTCAAAATGCAGAGCAATGTTTGGTAATGCCTGCGGGAGGGATATGTGTAAAAGACAGTGAGGAAGGGCAGTAAAGAGACCATTTCAGAACTAATCTTTCTCCCAATTAAGAAGAATAATTTTGGAGCCAAGATGTGTGTACTTAATCAATGTTAGATGAGGATTAGACTGAAGAACTGTAACGATTGTTCTACATGCCACCTTCAACTCAGAAGCAAAGCTGTTCCATCCCTCAATCCGGATCTAGGCAAGGGTCTGGTTCTTGGAACAGTTTCCCTTTCTCGTAAATTCTAGATAGGATTGCTTCCCTTCCTGTCTGCCTGCCCCTTTCCCTCACATACTCTCTCTCTCTGGTCATGCAAGAGTTTTTCTTTTTCAGGCATGCAAGAGTCACTGTTGTTCTCCACTCCACCCCTGTTCCTGAGCACTAGAAAAATAAAGGCTTCTCATGCAAACATCTTACTACTTGTTTCTAACTGACACTACTGATCTCTGCATGCCTCGGTTTGGAAGTTAATAACAATGCCAGGATTAGGATAAAATGAAGATAAGTTTGACAAAATTGATTTTTCCTATTTCCTCTTAGATAGGTATAAAAATAGAACAGTCTTTAAAATCTAAACTGAGGCATACTAATATGTGCCTGGAATGGCTAGAGTCCTTTCCAATGACAGCAGTTACTGCAAATGCTCACAGGGAAGGGAGAGTTAGCAGTCTCTATCTCTAACAATGGATGAATATTTTCAGTAGCACACTAGCTCATATTGCAAAACCTTGACATTGGTAACATTGCCTGTTACTCTGGTGCAGGCTGTTTTCTTAAACACACCCCCCACCCCCCCCAAAAAAAACCCTAAAACCCTTGCAGCTCTCCGACTTTTCAAGAGAAAGTGTTTTTGGGCCACATGTTCAGCTGGTGTAAAACAGCTTAGCTCCACTGACGTCAATATAAGGCTATAAAATTAAGTCAACCTAAGTTAAGTCAATGTACAGCCACTGCAGTAGTTACTATGGTGGTTCTTGTCCATACTGTGTCCCCCTGTGTTGGTGGTGCACGTGCTCACCAGGAGTGCTTCCACTGACTTAAACTGTGTGGGGCACAGACAGCTGGAGCTCCTCCCGCCTTTGGGCCAACAGGCAATGTAAGTTGTCTATGCAGGCACTGTCACCCTAGCTCCATTAACCTAAATGCTATGCCTCTTGTGGAGGTGGAATTATTAGGTCAGTGTAGTGGGCAACTTACATCTGCGGGAGCTGTTTTATGTCAACCTATCTGTAGTGTAGCCCAAGCCTAAATCAGATAATACGAGTTAGATTAAGCCCTTAACGCAATGGAAAAAGGTAGTAGAGAACAATAAACTAGTGGGGAGAGGAAAAAGGAGAAAGTCTCAGCACATACACTTACAAAAAACACCACTTCCCTCTGGTTTCCAGCTGTGCATCGACTCATTCAGCTCTTCTGAGCAATAAGATACTTTACTACTCTGGCATCAGCATTAGGACCAAAAGTTCAGATTCCTTCAAGAACATCCATGCCGAAATAGCTCTGCCATCTGCAGATAGCGCACCAAACCCTTAATGGGCCAGATCATCAGCTATTCAAAATCATTATTGGAGTTTTTCTTGTTAACTCCAGGTGAGCACCTGGCCCATTAAGTGTCTGATACATTATTTGCAAATGGAAGAACTACGCTATAATTTATGTTCTTGAAGCAATCTGAACCTCAGATCCCAACGTTAATGCAGATACTAAACTGTTAGTTCTCGGAAGAGCTGAACTTTCAGTGTTTGCTGATCTGGAAACTGGAGATAAATGTTTGTTTCTGCAAACTGAGATAATTTTCTTTCATTGTTTCCTGTTGCATATATGGTTAAAGACTTAATGTAATTGATATAGTTTGACTTTTTGCTTTTTTTTCTCGTTGAAATGATTTAACTTTTATTGGGGAGCTATTGATGTATGACTTTAAAAACAGCCAAAGGTAGCACTTGCTGAAATGTTTCCTTTGAACTTTTGCATTTTTATACCCATATCAAATTGCAGTTACACAACCATGAAATCTGTAAATTGCAGAAACACACCACACACATGCACTTTAACAAACATGGCCAATTTAATGTGGAGTTAGAATAATCTTGAAATTTAATTGACCCACAAGAGTCCATTTACTGGCACCTTGTTTTTTTATGAAACTGAATATTGCAGAGACCCCTAATGAATTCTTCCTTCCTTCAGGGAGTCTTGATTAACGGCAGAATTATATTGGCAGTTGCAGCTTGCAGTCCCCAAATCTGTCCCCGCAAGCCGCTGGTTCCCGCTACTACAACAAGGGGGACAAATAACTCAACAGGGCTGAGAGCTGTGGAGGAAACTGCAAACAACCTTTGGATTGGAAATAGGGAAGAAGAGATTGCTTTGTGATGCCTTGTAGTTAACCCTGCACTGGAGCCAGGATACTTGCAATCTCTTAAGGAAGCCCTATCCTATTCTGCAGTAAAAAGGCCAATGTCGTTTCTGGGTTTGTGTGGGTTGTATAGGAATTGGGGTTGGGGGAAGGAGAATCCTTCATTGACTAAATACAACCTCTATACAGGGAATACATCCTTACCTCCTGGACACAAAATCTAGTACTAGAATTTCTGAGCTCCAGTGCTTCCTACACAGTAGATATTTTATTCTTATTCGAGTTGTATGTTTTTTCTTACTAGCATAGTACACAGTTCCTGAGTTCTGTACTGCTGCCATAAAAATAAACATTTATACATAAATACCTATTTAAACACTAAAACTGCGACACTGTATTTTAAAATTAACTGAAGTCATTTCTAAAAAAATAAGTAGAGTTTTAGAAAATATGTGCTAATAAGGATTATTGAAAATTAGTGAAATCTTTCTGTACATTTTCAACAAATATAAGTGGAATTTGCACATAGATTTAAGGACTAATGGTTTGGCTGGAAATGGACAATTTCCTGCATAAATTGTAAAATCTGGCAATCGGTCTTGATTTATCTTGAGCTTTGAGAAAGGTTTGGCTCAAGGCTTTTTCTGTTTAAAAAGGGATTTTTAAAAACTGCTCTTGTGTGCTTAGTGGTCTTAGCACTATTGGGTATTTCTCAACTACATGGCATTGGAAGCTTCAAAATATTTACTGTAGGACTTTTATAGCTACCATTCGAAAGTGGAGGCCTCTAGGGTACCTTTCATAATCGAAACTGCCATGAGATGTCTTTTTAAATACATCTTTAGGCCCATCTCCTAACATCGTCTTTGTTTTCTAAATCTACTATCTCTATATGGGGTCATTGAAAAGAAGCCAAAACAGGATTACGGTTATTTACTGTGATAGGAACCCATTTTTCCAGCCTGTAGCTTTGTCTGTCTGTCTATAAAATTCCTAGTTTCCCTCGTTTTTATGTAACGACTCTCCTTTCTTGTTGTGCGTCCTAGGATTTAATGGAAGGTTCCTAAATCACAGAGCATATAGGAATGGTACTCTTCCAATGAGTCCTTCTTAAATCACCACTCTCCTTTCATGTCAGTCTGTGCTGATGGGATTTTTATCAGGAAAAACAAAGGAGCTCCTGCTGCAACTAGTACTTGTCCTGTATGTGATACTGGAAAATGTAATGTTATCAATATTTCACTGGAATAGAACTTGAGGCTAAAATAGTGCGTTGAGCTCTACACAGAATAAATTTGGTAGCCCTTAAGAACAAAGTTTGAAGAAATGTTCTTGAAATCCAGAGGGATTACTGCACTCTAATTCGATTTCCTTTTGATTAAATGGTAACCTATGTCTTTTAGGTTTTCTCCATTGTAGTTATGAAAGCTTAGACATCATTAAACCTGTCTTACCAAAGGAACATTTGGGTGTCACCAGCACTCTAACAGATCTTACAACTAGTCAAATTATGACTCAGTCTGTATGTGAGGGAGTGAAATATAGTACATGTAAAACAAGTCCCAGAGTAAGGCTGTAAGAGAATCTTTGCTACCCCATTGCTTCATTTGTTAGCTCAATATTCCATATAGGAGCCTAGGTTTAAAAACAACTATAGAACTTTCAACTCCCAAGCTTATGGAACAGCCTCCATAAAACTATTATCAAATAGTTGCAGACATTGTTACATTATGCTTTGGTAAGTCCCTTATTAATTGGAATATGCCATTTCCTGTCTTCTCTTTATACCACAAGAGAAGTGCCACTGTTTAATTGAAGAAGAGAAGATCGAAATAAAGGGAGTTCATTGAAAAAGCAATAGTCCATACTGGCCTAATATTTTGGGTCAGTGCCTTGTAAAGAGCCTGCTTGGCATGCATCTTTGGTTTGGAAAGCCTTCATTCATATGCCAGACTTATTGCATATGAAGAAAATCCTAAACATCCAGTATAAGCAATGTTATCAAATGCAGTAGGAACATTAAGCTATATTAGTACATCTATATCTCTAGAATGGACATGAATCAATACATTTCTGACTTAATATATGTGGTCTTGGTGCTGAAATAAATTATATGTGAGAACTTTTTAATTCTAGAGCTTTTTTTGTCCTTTAAGAGCCTTAGCTATGCAAAATGCTGAAGAGTGGTAAAATCTTAAGAACTCAAAGCAGTCTGAAGGAAGCAGTCTTGCAGTCATATGGATAAAAACATGTTCTCACCTATTATAGAAGCCCTTATAGGTAGGGCACTCAAACAACCAAATGGTGTTTGGCCTTGTCTGTTTAGATTGTAAATTATTTGGGGCTGTTCCTTATGTGTTTGTATAGTGCCTTGAACAGTGTAGTCATGATATCAGTAGTGCTTCTGGGCAGTAATATAATGAAAATAATCATATTTCCGACATCAATAAATACACTTGCCTCCTAATAGGAGAGAATGTAAGCCTCTTGCTAATATTAACAAAGGCTAGGTCTACACTACCCCCCCCTATCGAACTAAGGTACGCAACTTCAGCTACGTGAATAACGTAGCTGAAGTCGAAGTACCTTAGTTCGAATGAAAAAGCACTTACCCGGGATCCACACGCGGCGCGCAGGCTCCCCCGTCGACTCCGCCTACTCCGTTCGTCGAGCTGGAGTACCAGCGTTGACGACGGAGCACTTCCTGGTTCGATTTATCGCGTCTTATAAATCGAACCCAGAACATCGATCGCGCGCCTCCGACGGGACGCGTAAGTATAGACCTACCCAAAGTCTTATAAACATATCTGTACGCTGCTTTCTGCATGAAAATAAAGTAGAGCTAAATACAAGAACATGTTCAGACATATTTAGAATAAATGGCTGCAGAGTGTAAACACTGAAACAAATACTCTCTTACATTACCTTAGTTTTCACTGTGACCGGAAAAATCTTGAAGTGGGGAATTGAATTTTTTTTGAATTAATGACCCTAATGACACTCAGTATCACAAAAGGTTGAATTTTTGCATAAAAAGTTAAATGTGTATTGAATAACTCCGTTAGTTTAGAGTCTGAATTTTTAAATTAGTACATCCAATAAATCTCCTGTTATGTCTAAAGCCTCAAGTGTCAATCAAGTGCTTATTCATCTTTAATTCCCTCTGACCTTGTCCACAGGTTAAAGTATTGCACAATCAGCTTGTTCTGTTCCACAATGCCATTGCCGCATACTTCTCTGGGAATCAGAAGCAGCTTGAACAGACACTTAAACAGTTCCACATCAAATTGAAAACTCCTGGAGTAGATGCTCCATCCTGGCTTGAAGAACAGTGATCAAACCAGAAAAGAGGAGCATTGTTTAACCTAGAATCTTTACATCTGATAAAAATTAAGAGGTTGGGGTAGAAGGATTGTTGCAGTGATTCTTGAATAAACAGCTTTAATTTTTTCCCTTTTGTAATACTGTAATTGAATATGGTGGGAGGGTGGTGGCTTTCAGGTGCCCAAGCATAACTTCTGTCATTTCAGATTTTGAGTACTCCTTTTCTATGTGAGGGTTGATGGCTATTTCTGTAGTTAAACAAAAAATATAGATTTGCACTGATAAGATGTTTGTGGTTTCTGGTCATTGTGGTGGCTAGTCAAAATATTTCCAAAGGGAGGTTTACATGATTTGTACCAACATCTGATATTTTATATAGGAATATATTAAACATCTTTAATGAATCATTTTCATGTAATTGTGTTTTAAAAAGGAGAGTAAAAAGAATATTTTTCAGAGTAATAATATAAGGCCTTCATGCAGTACCTGCACAGAGGCAACAGCTGTAATAGATGGCTGATTGACTCATGGAATTGCAGCAAATACCTTTTTAAAAGGTGGGTCTTTATCTGTCCATTTGTATATTTAAAAACAAACTCTAAAGAAGCGAGAATCACTGTCAGTCTGAGGCTTCTAAGCACATGTTTTAGCTTTGCACCAAGTGGCTAGCTGAGTGAAGCCAACCACTTACCATACTAATTCCATTTTTAAATGTTACTTTCTGCATGAAACAAATACCATACTAGCCTTAAATCACAGGTATGTGCCTTTTCATAAGATACTTCTTTCAACCAGTGTACATAATCCACAAGAGAGCCCTTTCTGTCTCTGTTCCCAACAAGGGAAAGAATACTACATAATGCTATATTTCTTTCTACACTTTAGATTAAGATAAAACTTCGGTTAACATTGATGGATTGATGTGATGTTTATTTGAGAGAAAAATAGGGCCAGTATGATTAACTGCGGAGCATACTTCAGCAGCAGGAATAATGTGGCTGATATTTGTATGTTTCATTTCTCCATCAGTGGTGTAATCCTTATTAAATGTAACTATATATGTTAATTTTATCATAGGCATTTTAAATTCAGTATATTTGAGTCCTCATTTGCACATGTTCCATTGCTTTGTGTTTTGTTAAATAAATTGAAGTACTTAAGGACTATTTCTTACAACTATGTGGATGGTATGATTTATGTACTGTATGTTTGTGTCTTTCAGCTGATGTTTCTTAATAGTTTGTTTTCAGTGTTTAACACAATAATGTAACTATAAATTGAACATATTTATGTCATTCCTCATTAGATTCATAGTCTGGCAGAGCCTCATTTATTTTTGTTTTCTGTCAGATTTTCTCTTGTAATCATTCCTTTTACATTTCCCCCAGAATGTACCTCCGTTGTGAATTTTTAATTCATATTAAAGGTGTTTGCTGCAATATCTTTTTCTTTGTCGATAACTGCAAATAGACTTCTGCTGTAATTCTCTGCAGCGAAAGCCCTGAGAACCACCAGGTGAACACGACACTTCAGTTTCAGTAAATGAGCACTGGGAGCATGGTAACAGTTTTATAAACTACCACAGGGTGAGCTGACATTATATACAAGTTAAAATCCAGTGCAAAAAAATCTACTTGTGAATAAATGTCAGTGATTTTATGTTGAAGCCACTTAAAAATGTGAGCTGATACTATTAATAAGGATGAATGGACATCACTGCTGATGTCTTGGATTCCTTGTTAATAATTACTGTTTTGCAGGGCTTCAGTCATGCCAGAATACTCCGGAACGCCATCCCAGTGCTTTTGAATGACATTCCAGTACTTCTGGTACTATCACTTACCCATGTTAGTACTGGAAGTGTATTCCAGTGCTTCCTTCTTTTTAGAACTGGAGCACTGTTGCTATGAAGTCCATGACCTCTAACAGCTTTGGATTTTTGCATGTGTGTATGTGCGACTGTGCAGGTGAAGTGTCTTTTTTTCAAATAGCCATATGACTGCACAGGAGCCTCATTGAGGGCGGAGAGACAGCAAAGACATGAAGGTTGTAGACTCCTATGCTGGTACTTGAATGCCAGCTGTCAGAGCAGTAAAGGTAGAATAATTCTTCTAAAATACACATCCCAGTATATCTTCCCCGCCTGAATTGGATCTTTAAGGCTGAAACTTGTACTGTGTCAGGCTAACCCTGGCCTGGGAGGAAATAACTGGGCAGAAATGGTGAGTGTGAACTCAGTTTAAATTCCCATTCTTTATCTTGCCCCCGCATCCCACCCAGGCAAGACCATTAACTGCTAGTGTTGCTGTTAGACCTGCTTGGATGTTGAATTGCTGGATAAGACATTCCAAATATTACATAACTATTAATTTTACTTTCTTCCTCCACTCCCTTTACTCATTCTATATACTACTTATGGAATGGGTCAGGAAGCTGATGTTTTGTATTCAAAACTAATGTTTACAGCCCAACTAATTCTAATACTTTATGGTAAGAGAGTTTCCTACAAGTGTATCTTGCTGATTGTTTTCTTAATACTTGCATTTGGCAGTCCATACTCTTATTTAGACAGGTGTTTGGATGCTAGTTACAGGAGCTAATAAGTACCTATATAGATGCTGTACACCTCTGTGGCCACGTCTACACTACAAAATTGTCGACCTAATGTATGTCAGCATACACTCACCACAGTTATTAAATCGCTTGTGCGCGACCTCACCAGGAGCGCTTGTATTGATTGTATTGTCTGTCAATGTGGGATATTGTGGGACGGCTCCTGAAAGCCAGTAACAGTTGACATGAGCAATTCTGTGTCTAAGGTGGAACTGGGTCAATCTAATTACATTGACCGTGACTATGCTGCTTGGGGAGATGGTGTCTCTGAATTGGCATACAGAAGCACTTATGTCCCCAGGAGCCAAATTTAAGCAAAGACTCTTCCACAGCTAGTTCGATACAAGGCGGCTTCGATCGATTTAACTGTGTAGTATAGACCGGGCCTAAGTCTTTTCATGGTTATAGTAGTGCAGCAACGCCTCTGTAGTTAAGATTACATCATGACTTTTGTTTCAAGATTGACTTTTCTAAGGACTTGTCTACATTTGCAGTGCTGCAGCAGTACAGCTACCTGCTCTGACAGGAGAGCTGATGGAAACTCTGTGGATGGGAGAAGTCTGCATGTCAACATAGTGCTTTCTACACCGGGGGTTAGGTCTGTATAACTACATCCACACTCCTGAGGCCTTGGCTACACTTGCAGATGTACAGCGCTGTGAGTTAAACCTGTCTTCGTACAGCTGAGTAGGGAAAGCGCTGCAGCCTGTCCACACTGGCAGCTGCCAGCGCAGTAAGGTGGCTATATTTGAGGCATTTGCAGCTGTATTGGGAGCGGTGCATTATGGGCATTCAAGTGGCTGCAACGTGCTTTTCAAATGGCGGGGGTGAGGGGGACTTTGACAGGGAGCGTTTTGGGAGAGAGAGTGGGGTCTTGGAATCTCCACAGAGTGTCAGCTCATTATTTCCACACCTCCACATCCCCTGCCTCTCAATCACTGAAAGCAAACAGCAGGGGCTTTGTTTGTTTTTAAAGAGCAGATAAAAGAGAACTTGGGGAAACGGAGCCTTCCCCTTCCCCCCCGCCGTTCTTCTCCCCCCCGCCCCCACGCCATCTCTGTCCAAGGCAACTTTGCTGCCGGCATTCCTAACGGAGTGCCCCCCCCCTCTTCTCCCCCCCCCCCCCCCCCCCCCGCCTGCAAACAGTAGCTGTGTTTGGTTTTTTGTAAAGCACCTCAACAACGGAGCTCTGAACTCCAACCCGGAAGTGCCGTTTCAAAACAAAGGCAGCTTCCGGAGGTCAGTAACTGCGGAGTTCCTCGGCTACACTGAAAGACCAACGTTCCACCCACTTCGCAACAGTTGTTATTCCTCTCGGGGAGGTGGAGTACATGCAGCGCTGTATTTGAGGAGATACACCGTTGCACGTGCCTTGCAAGTGTAGCCGGTTAATGAGTTACAGCGCTGCCGGCAGTTTTATTACGTTGTAACTTGTAAGTGTAGCCAAGGCCTTAGTGAGTTACAGTGCTGCAGGCAGTTTTATTGCGCTGTAACTCGTAAGTGTAGCCAAGGTCTGAGTGATGTAGTTATACTGACATAAGTTTGTAGTGTAGACCAAGGCTAAGTCCTCAAAAATTAATATGCTTAGTTGGATTCCTTTGAAATTTGATGTTCCTCAGAAGGGTGCAGGGTAGGAATAGTGACCCAAATTTAGTATCATTTGAGCCAGAGATTCCAGAGATGAAGCCTTGAAAAAGTAATTTTTAAAAAAAGTTTCTAGGTGGTGTGTTTTTTGGTGTGTTTTGCACAGAGCTAGATATTTTATCTGTTTTTTAGCTTGACACTTAAAAGTACTCTAAAATCAGAATAGTTCCTTAGGTTGGTTTGAAATGTGGTGTTCCTCATAGTCCCGGGGGGTGGGGGCGGGCAAGGGGTGGCGTTAATGATCTATATTAGGCCTTGGCTACACTTACAAGTTACAGCGTAATAAAACTGCCGGCAGCGCTGTAACTCATTAACTGGCTACACTTGCAAGGCACGTGCAGCGCTGTATCTCCTCAGATACAGCGCTGCATGTACTCCACCTCCCCGAGAGGAATAACAGCTGTTGCGAAGTGGGTGGAACGTTGGTCTTTCAGTGTAGCCGAGGAACAACGGAGTTAGTGATCTCCCGAAGCTGCCTTTGTTTTGAAATGGCACTTCCGGGTTGGAGTTCAGAGCTCCATTCTTTGAGCTGCTAAACACAGGCTCCGTTTCCTCTCTTTTATCTGCTCTTTAAAAACAAACAAAGCCCCTGCTGTTTGCTTTCAGTGATTGAGAGAGAGGCAGGGGATGTGGAGGTGTGGAAATAATGAGCTGACACTCTGTGGAGATTCCAAAAATCCACTCTTTTTCCAAAAACGCTCCCTGTCAAAGCCCCCCTCACCCCCCCCGATTTGAAAAGCACGTTGCAGCTACCTGAATGCCCATAATGCACCGCTCCCAATACAGCTGCAAGTGCCGCAAATGTAGCCACGTCAGTGGTAGTTACTGCGCTGGCTGCTGCCAGTGTGGACAGGCTGCAGCGCTTTCCCTACTCAGCTGTACGAACACGGGTTTAACTAACAGCGCTGTACATCTGCAAGTGTAGCCTAGGCCTTAGTGGTAATTTGACTGTAGAGTTCCCAAGTTACAGCCCCCTCAAAGAAACTACTGCCTTGTACTTAAACTGGAGAGGTGCTAATGACTGGATGAATGACAGACCTAGGTGAGATTGATGGTTGTGAACTCATTTTTCTATTAACATAACTAAGGATAAGTTAATCACGGGCCATGTCTGCAAAACGTATGTGAAAAACACACACCCCTGACAACATAAGTTTCACCGGTATAAATGGTAGTGTGCACAGCGCTGTTAGGGTTGCCAACCCTCCAGGATTGGCCTGGAGTCTTCTGGAATTGGCATTGATCTCTCAGGGACCAGTGGGAGAGCTTCTCCTTCTGACATAGCTACCGCTACTCATTGGGGGGTGGTTTAATTATGTCGACAGGAGAGCTCTCCCATCTGCATGGAGCAGCTACACGAGAGATCAGCACAGCTGTGCCACTGTAAGGTCTCTAGTGCAGACACAGCCTAAATACCCATGTCTGGCTGGTGCCGGCTGACTCGGGCTCCAGCTAACGTGTTGAAGTGTAAATGTTTGGGCTCAAGCTAGAGCCCAGACTCTAGGACTCTGCAAGCGGGGAGGGTCCCAGAGGGTCCCCTGCGAGCCCAAGTCAGCTGGTCTGGGCCCATATTCCAAGGGGCCAGAGGTTGATTCAATTTGTGAATCATGGTAGCAATTTTATTTTGGGGGGAAGATGATCAGTCTTTCAGGAGGAAGGGATAACTAGACGTGAATACTTCCTGGGAGGGATATTAGGAGGAGAGGAGTGTGGGGCTGCAGTGATGGGAAGGGTTTTCTGAGGAGGGAAGAGAGGTTGGGGACTCAGGTGAGGGAGGTGTTGGGGGAGCAGAGGTGGGATTCTGGGATGGGGGGGATGTTTCTGAGAGTGGCAGGGTAACAGGGAAAATGGGGGCAGGGGCACCTGTCAGCCCCCCATTCTCCCCTTCTGGGTCTGTGCCCAGATCTGGGGACTCTTGGCTCTCCTGGGGCGGTCCATGACCATCTGCAGGGGTTGGACCACCCCCCCACACACCCATGTAAGCAGGGTTGGGGGGAGGGGAGTCTGCCTGCAAGGGTCTGAGACACCCACCCCTATGCCTTCCTGTTTCCCCTCTTCTCACCCCCTCCCCCCTGTGAGCCAGGATCTGCCGCTTTGGGTGGGAAGCTGAGAAGGGGCAGACTTCATGCATATCACAGGCTCTAAAGTGGGATGGGAACACCTAGTGAGATGAATGGAGTAATTCACACATCTCAGAGCTATTGTTTCAGTTTGTATTCAGCTCCATGTGGTGGTCTTATTCAGTTGTAAAGCCTCCTCACTCTTCTGTTGGAGTCACTGATGTGGTAAAACTCCATCAATTTAAGTGACAGCCAAAGCTGTCTCCTCACACCTGTGTAATTCAAACTCCACAACTGACTGGAGAGGAGGTTCAGAATAAGCTCTTTCTAATGTCCAACAGAGTCCCACCACTTCACTACTATCAGCCCCACTTATAGAAGTAATAAACAAGACCTTCATCTACTAGAAAAGCTGCTGCCAGGATTGCATCTATCCCACCTTCCTTTAGAATTTAGGGCTAAAGGGATGAGCATCAGTAGCAGTCCTAGTCATTGCTGTACATTCTGCAGAGAAGATCCCCTAAAAGCTGGCATGAGGCAATGGGGGGGACAGGAATGGAGGGAGCGAGCTCCATGGGAATCTTTGGAATCGCTCTAGGCCGGAGACACCATCGTGTTTAATTTTTTTTCCCTTTATTTGGCATCCCTCTTTGAAAGTGTGCAGTAGAGTTGGGGTGAGGTTGAGCTTGGGAAGAGGGAGGGGATGAGTCCTAGGGGATCTCTTATGTAGCACCATCAACTCAGGATAAACATGCCTCAACCTGTAACATCCTCCTCATAACAAAGTTTAGTCATAAACTGAAATTCCATCCTAAAAAACCCAAAGGTTTAATCACGTGGCAATAATATTAATAAAAGTT
The DNA here is from genome assembly GCA_037349315.1 of Chelydra serpentina. Lineage (NCBI taxonomy): Eukaryota > Metazoa > Chordata > Testudines > Chelydridae > Chelydra > Chelydra serpentina. Next base: position 2,021,366 of record JBAIAC010000014.1, read on the forward strand.
CTGAAGTGGTATAGGCCAAACCCCCAAATCTTCACAACTGAAACATTTCTATTCTAGGGAGTGAAGACTTCAAAGCAATGCATTCCCTGCTTGTGGCATGGTGAGCCTGGTTACAGCAGAGGGGGAAAGGGCCAGTTGTTGGGGATGGGGGGCAGCAGGGAACTCATCAGAGGCATGGCTGAAGAAGTGTGCTGAAGCATGGCTGGTCGGGCCCAGCTGATGAATGCCCAGGTAAGCAAATTGTAGGACAATGATATCTACTATGGCCTAAATGACTTCTAATGCTTAACACCAAATTTTTTTCCTGTTCAATGAACAAAGACATTCAATGAGGAAAACTCTGTTTATGCAGACTTAAGGTTGCTTTGTGATCTGTTATCCCCCGGCAAACCACTGAGTTGAGCAAAACTCAAGCTTCTGAAAACCAGAGTTAAGGTTGCCCATGCACAAACATTAGCACACTTTGCATTTCCTTGCGCCAAGCAGGAGGGAAAGCACTGTACCTCACCCCGCTTCCTTCCTGCATCAGGTCACTGTAGCACTCAATGCTTGTGTAGATGGAAAGTGTGGTGGTGCAGCTGCACTCTGGTACTCCCAGCAAAGTCCCACAAAGTTGCAGTCCCTTCAATACTCAATGTGTAATGGCTCCTGTACTTCTGCTGATTGACTTGGTTTGAACCCCTGGAGTTCCTGTAATTTTAGGCATAGTATCTCTTAGAGGCCATGCATGCAATCTCCTACACACCACACCCTTGCTAAAACGTGGAGTTTGGGAGCCATGCGCGGTACCGTGTTAACGTGGGGGTTCCAGTTGAAATAATTTATTTTGGGATCCATGGTCGTGCCTGTGCTAATTCCAAATTCGTGCTATGTTGACATGTGTTGTAGCGGGGGGGGTCTCCTGTATTTTCTTTCAAAAGAATCTTCTATACGGGGTGGTGTATGCGCTAAGACACAATATACAAATTGGAATAGTTCCCACATTTCTTCACTTCGGTGAAGTCTCTTTCCAACTGTGAATTGCTGTTTCTACAAATCGCTGCTTGGGGGGCTTGTGCTGAGAACCCCACTGTAGATCCCCACAGTACACTGCCACTGCCACGTTTGGAGGGAGGCCTGTAGATGGACATGCTGAACAAGACAGAATGTGCAGTCACTGCCTGTACAAGTTACAACAAACAATCCAATTTTAATTATCCCCCTCTAATCCTTACCAAATGTGGTTATCAACATGGTTTTCGTTGTCCATTGCTCTGAACAGGTGCTTCCCCTCTTTAATTTCCTTCACGTGCTGCTGTACTGAGTTCAAGCTTCTTTTTCTGACCTTCAAAGCCCTTTACCACTCTGCACCCCGCTCTATCTTCTCGTCTCTTCTTGCAACAACCTTTGATCTGTCCATGATGCTAGCCTCATCTTCTCTCCCATTAAGCTGTCTGCTTCTTCCATAACCATTCACACCTTTTGCCATGCTGCCCTTTCCACACTGAACACTTCTGTTGTGCAGATCTTATAACAACTACCTTCTCTTTAGCCCTTGAAGCTCTCTTCTGTTGTGAGGCCAACATGAAATGAACCGAATTATAAAGGTTAGTTGTGGAGTAGTTAGTATAGTTAATATTTAAACAGGAATAAACAACACAAAAGAATGTTGATTCTGTCTTGTACCTCTCCCTGCTCGTCTGTCACTTGTCTTTTCACAGTAGCCTGGAGAATTTTGAAGAATTACTGGAGAATTTTGAAATTTAAATCAGTGGTACATGCATGGGCTCATGCATAAAAATGCTACCAATGGTGTACAGCTGTTTACACCATCATTGATTGCAGTTGTTCTTAACAAGACTAATTTCTATGTCTATTTGCACATGTGGTGGTATGGCAAATGCTGGTGGTGCCATGTCTTGAACAACTTGATCCTACTAGTGTGTGGGGACATGATACTGACCCCAAAGCAGCACTAAAAGTCTCTTTCAAATAACCGGTGGACCCAGTTACTACAGATGTGGAGGAGAGGGCGTCTACGTTCCTGAGTTGCAGAAGGATTTTCATGAATTCCCCCAGCCCATGCTATACTGCTGCCCCTAGCCTTGATTAAATACTTGGAAATTAATTTTCAGAACTTGTAAGAGAAAACCAGCACCGAGTAAAGAGCAAGCATTGATCATTCTACTGAGGGCATGTCTATGCTACCGCGACTATAGCAGCATAGCTGTAGTGACATAGCCCTGTAGTGTAGATGCAGCCTAGACTAATAGAAAAGGTTTTTCTGTCAGTGTAAGAACTCCACCTTCCCAACCAAAGTTAGCTATGTCGCTGGAAGCCTTTTTCCAGCAACACATCTGTGTCTGTACTAGGAGATTTTTTGGAATAGCGATGTTGGTCAGGGGTGTGGTTTCTTCACACCCGCAAGTGATGTAGCTGTGCTGCTATAACTTCTCCATATATACCAGGCTTTAGCCTCCATTGTGAGACGGTTGCAAATAGGATTACATTTTTGAGAGCGTAATGGACTTCTTTTCCCACAATTCCCTTAGGATCCCTAAAAAGAACAGGAGTACTTGTGGCACCTTAGAGACTAACATTTATTTCAGCAAAAGCTTTCGTAGGCTATAGCCCTCTTCATTGGATTAAGCCCTATATCTTGAAAAGTGTGTCGCAAGGTGTGCGTGCTACTGTAATATAAATAGTTACACATACAACATTGTTAAGACCTTTGTTAGAGTGCAAAGTCAAGCACTCAAAAGTTAGGAAATACCAAAATTTGGTTGCCTGGACAACCTTAATTTGGTCCATTTGTGAATATCTATTATGATACAGCCTTTAACAATGTGATCACATGCTGTTTTTTCCCCTGAGACTCCTGCTTCATTCAGTACCCTGGATGGACAATGCTCACTTAAGTACCTATTCAGTATTTCTTTTCCTCCTTGTTCAGTGTGTGTCCTTATGCTTTGATTGCACAATAGTTAAGCCCTGCTCTGAAGACAGGACTGCTAATTTCCTCATAGGGTTTTCCAATGGTGCTCATCACTGTAGTTCCTGAGTGCATCCCACATCAGAGTTCCCTCCCCACTCTGAACTCTGGGGTACAGATGTGGGGACCTGCATGAAAGACCCCCTAAGGTTATTTCTACCAGCTTAGGTTAAAAACCTTCCCCAAGGCACAAATCCTTTCCTTGTCCTTGGATGGTATTGCTGCCACTACCATGTGATTTAGACAAAGATTCAGGAAAAGGACTACTTGGAGTTCCTATTTCCTCCAAATATCCCCCCAAACCCCTTCACCTCCTTTCCTGGGGAGGCTTGAGAATAATATACCAAGCAATTGCCTTTAATAAGAGTACAGACCAGACCCTTTATTTTTAGGACACTAAAAACCAATTGGGTTCTTAAAAGAAGACCTTTATTATAAAGAAAAAAGTAAAAAGCACCTCTGAAAAATCACGATGGAAGATAATTTTACAGGGTAATAAAGATTTAAAACACAGGATTCCCCTCTAGGCTCAACTTCAAAGTTACAAAAACAGGAATAAACCTTCCTCTTAGCATAGGGAAAATTCACAGGCTAAACCAAAAGATAATCTAATGCATTTCCTTGCCTTTTACTTACCATTTTTGTAATCTTGGATGTTTATTTCAGGTAGGGTTTTAGGAGATGGGTTTTCCTGCCCTGATCCCTCTCTGTCCAAGAGAGAGCAACAAAGACAGCACAAACAAAACCTCCCCCACAGATTTGAAAGTATCTTCTTTCCTTATTGGTCTTTTTGGTCAGGTGCCAACCAGGTTATTTGAGCTTCTTAACCCCTTACAGGTAAAGGAGGGATGTTAGGCTACCCTTAGCTGTATGTTTATGACAATCCCAAACACAAATTAATGTATTTTCACAATACTCCTGTGATGTGTATGTGGGTATTATCGCCATTTTACAGATGGGGAACAGAGGCACAAAGGTTAAGAGTTTCCACTAGCTTTGGGTGCCAAATTTGAGATACCTGGGACCTGATTTTTCAGTGTATTTCACATTATAGAGCACTTCATAAAGCATAGCTCCCATTGTCTAGTTGTACCTGAATGCTCAGCATCTCTCTAAATCAGACCCCAGGATCTTAAATCAAGCACCCAGAAAATGAGGAACAATTAGTGATCACCTCTGAAAACATTGGTTTAAATGTTATAGATTAAAAGGCCAGAAGGGACCATTGTGATCATGTAGTCTGACCTTCTGTATAAAACAGATCATAGAACTTCCCCAAAACAATTCATAGAGCACCTTTTTAAAACAAAACAAATCTGATCTTGATTTAAAAATTTCGGTGATGGAGAATCCACCAAAATCCTTGGTAAATTGTTCCAAAAGTTAATTTCTCATTGTTAAAAAGTTATGCCTTATTTGCAGTCTGAGTTTGTCTAGCTTAAACTTTCAGCCATTGGATCATATTATACCTTTCTCTAATAATGGGCTCTTCCATCTAGCAAATATTTGTTCCCCACATAAGTACTGATAGACTGTAATCAAGTAATCCCTTAACCTTCTCTTTGTTAAGCTAAATAAATCAAGCTCTTGAAGTCTATCACTATCAGGCATGTTTTCTAATCCTTTAATCATTCTCTGGACCCTCTCCAATTTATCAACACCCTTCTTGAATTGCTGACAGCCAAACTGGACACAGTTATTCCAGTAGGGGTCGCACTAGTGCCGAAGAGAGAGGTAAAACAACCTCTCTGCTCCTTGAGAGTCCCCTATTTATGCATCCCAGAATTGCTATAGCTCTGTCGATCAGTGTCACACTGGCCTACCGGTCACAGTCTCTGACACAACACTTCAGTGCAGGGCAGCGTGGCCTAGTGGCCAGAGTCTCTAGCACCACCCTTTGGTGCAGGGCAGCATGGTCTAGCGGCCAGAGTCTCTAGCACCACCCTTTGGTGCAGGGCAGCGGGGCCTAGTGGCCTGAACAGTAGCGTAGCAACTTGCCACTGACTCAGTGGGTGGGGTCCTGCCGAAACACACTGAGTTTCCCCAGGGTGGGAGGTCAGTGGCGTAGCCAGATTTAGAGCACAGGGGGAGCGGCGCTATAAAAAGGCGCCTCCCCGCTCCCCCTGTACTCACCCGGCAGCGCTTTAAAGGGCCCGGGGCGCCAGCCTCTGCAGGGAGCCGCAGGCCTTTTAAAGCACACACCCCCCCCAGCCCGGCTCCGGGGCTCGGGTGGCGCCTTAAGGTGCCGCTTCTTCTCACAGGGGGAGCGGCCGCTCCCCCTGCTCACGCTACTGTGGGAGGTACCATTCCATCGTCCTCCCTGGGTCACTCCCTACCAGAGTTTGCGTTGGGGTATCCCATGAGGTGTCAGGACCTCCGTGTTCAGCAGGGCCGGTTGTCATCAGGGGCTTCTCCAGTTGCGGGGGGCCAGGCGGGCCATGAAAGGCTTTGGTTCCTGGTGCAGTCAGCAACTGTGAGTGGCCCTCTGCAGGAACTCCCCAGGTAAGTCTTTCCCCTGCAGTCTCCTCTCCTGAATGAGCTGGGCTTCCTCCCTTTATACAACTAGAACACTTGGAGCATGCCCAGTCTTGCCAGGGAGGCGGGACTTCTGCTGTAAATAGCATGGGCTCAACCCTGTCTGGGCTAGTGGGGAGTAAGCAGGCCCCATCACAAGTTCTTTGTCGGGTACATATGGACTAACTTCTTTGTTCCTAGATGTATACTTTTGCATTTAGCCGTATTGACACACACATTGTTTGCTTGCACTCAATTTACCAAGCAATCCAAATCAGTTACCTGTCCTTTTCATTAATTACCACTCCCCAGATTTCTGTCATCTGCAAACTTTATCAGTGATGATTTTACATTTTCTTCCAGGTCATTGATAAAAAAAAAAAAGTTAAATAGTCTAGCATCACAAAGGAACTCTGTGGCAGAGGCAGGGAGAAAATCAAATTCTCCAGGACACCATTCAACTGTCTTAACCATGAGACCATCCTTACTCTTCCTGCAATCCCCTGCCTCATTCACTATACACTTTCCAACTTCTGCAACAAATGAGGCAGGGATCCTACAGACAACAGTCTCCTTCACAACACAACCCTGATTCGTCTCCAGATCATGTCCATCCTGTGCACTGAGTGAGGCAGGAGTCTTGTGGAAAAAACAGTGTGTGATCATATCATTAAAAACTGTATCATAATACATATGGAAACGGAAGCAAAATTAAGATTGAATCAACTCCTTTAATCCTGACATTTTAACTTTAGAGCGCTTGGCTTTGCAACCTTAATCGTGTTTGTAATGTAGTTTTGTATGTATTCCTAGGTCTTAAATAAAGCAAACCGGAAAAAAAAATGTAATCGTGTGGCATCATATGAAAACCCACATGGGTCAGCGGGAGGGTTGAAACCTTCAATCCACCACACTGACCTCTGCCACCTGAGTAATTGATAGCAGTAACAGGTTGTCATCCTATGTGCGGACCAACATTAGAGAGGGATGAGATAAGCATTCTGCAGCTATCCACTCCCCCAACAGGCCCCCTGGGACCTCACCCCCTATTCAACCCCCCCTGCTCCCTGTCCCCTGACCGCCCACTTCCGGGACTTCCCACCTCTAACTGCCCCCTGGCACTCAACCCCTATCCAACCTCCCCTGTCGCCTGACTGCCCTGACCCCTATCCACACCCCCACACCCTTACAGGCCCCCCAGGACTCCCACACCTACCCAACCACTCGTTCCCTGTCCCCTGACCACCCCCCCAACAGAACCTCTGCCCCATCCAACCACCCCCTGTCCTTTGACTGCCCCCTGGGATCCCCTGTTCCTTATCCAACCCCCCCACCCCCGCTCCCCGCCCCCTTACCATGCTTCTCAGAGCAGCAGGAGCTCGCAGCCGCACCACCCAGCCAGAGCCAGCCAAGCTCTGCCCGGCAGGAGTGGCAGGCCAGAGCGCTGGTGGCGCGGTGAGCTGAAGCTGCGGGGGAGGGAGGACAGCAGGAAAGGGGGCGGGGGCCTCCCCAGCTGGGAGGTCAAGCACCAGGCAGTATTGTCCCGTTGGCCAGATGTGCCCCGTGAGCCGTAGTTTTCCCACCTCTCATCTATGGGGTCTGATTCCCCCCTCCCTCTCCCTGCACCCGTTTCTTGTCCCCTCTGCATCTGAATCAGACAGTTTCTTCCTCCATGCTGCCTGGGCCCAGCAGGAGTTTGCTGAGTGTATGTCTACACTGCACCCGGGAGCAAGCCTCCCAGCATGGGGAGACAGATTCATATTAGTGGAGCGTGACCTAGCCCATGACAAAATAGCACTGTGGCTTGGAGTGCAACATGGTCCTGCCTGAGCTGCAACATCCACACTGGTATTTTTAGCATGCAAACTGTGAGCCCTGCTAGCGTGAGTCTGTTTACTTGTGCTGGGAGGCTTGCTCCCACCTGCAGCATAGACACACCTTGAAAGCACAGGCGAGACGGGTTCTCTGCTGTCAGTTCAGGTGCCCAGACCCAGAGCCCGCAATGGCCCAGAGCTGCAGTTGCAGGGAAAATTCTGCTGAGCCCCATGCTGGAGCATGCCCACTGCAAGACGGGAATGTAGCTGCTCAATCAAAACTAAGAAGTCTCTACACACCATGTGCAAACTGTGATTTCTCAAAAGCTTATAACTTGGCCACATTTGGGCAGATTTTCCATACTGATGACAAAAGGCACATCCCTGACACAAAGGCCCCCGCTTCTGCCAAAATACAAGCCCCTGTTCCAAAGCATAGAAGCACCTGAGCTTTTCAAAGAAAAGGTTGATGGATTTAAAAAAAAAAAAAAAGTAAAACAATGTATGTTTTCCTTAGCTTTGTTCTCTGAAATGACTGAAATTAAAACAAAAATAATAATTCAGCCAGAAGCAGACACCCAGAATGGAAAATCTCAGCCCAAATGGTTCAGCTTTCACAAAGTTATAAACAACTGAAATCAGGGTGTTCTAATGTTAAGTGTCTGGCAACTTTAGTAGGCTACCAGCCCCACCTATAATAAAAAATGTGTTAAGTGGACCTCACTAGTGTAGACAATGAAGGGATAGTGTATGCTGTCAACAAAAATACTGTTTGAAGTTTATAGCATATTCAGGCTTGTGTCCAAAGCTGCTGTTTACATTAACACATTACTGTTATCTCACTCTAGAAAAAAATCTGAATACTTTCATTCTCCATTATTGTAAATGTAGCCCTTTAAGAGTACAAAGGCTTCTAATGAATTCACCTGATCACTCTAATTTAATGATCAAATAGAACAGTGTGGCTTATTTAAGTTTCACTAATGAGAACAAAGCTATTTACATCACTTGAACAAAGTAGGTAGCAGCCTTCTTAACAAATCCTCTGTTTTCAATCGGGTTTGTAATGCAGATTCACAAAGCCCAGGCTGAAACTCTCCATGCTCAAACTTAGATGTCACCTTTAAAAAAAAAAAAAAAAGTCAAATGCAGTTTGGTTTTGGAATTGTAAATACTTTTATTTGTTTATTTCTTGACACAAAACATTGAGAGCACTTTGTAAATAATGTGAGTTAATTCTTCCTCTTAGTGGGAGTAGTAAGCATAAAACATGTCGTTTAGTTATAAAAATGAATTAGGGCAGATACCAAATAAATAACCTTCCTGATGTTTCACT